>JAOPTO010001151.1:0-248350 GCA_033822845.1 Tetrapedia diversipes
GTCCCCTGGATTTCTGGACATTCTACGACTATGTCCATACGGCCCAACAAAAATGAAGCGTGGAAAGTGGGGACTGGTGAAACAAGCGGGATGCTTCTCTTACCCCTGTAACGTCGCGCTAGGATGTTCATCAGCTTCCTACTGTAGGTGTCCTTTGATGCGGCACCGCAGAAGACAGTGTGGTGCCGAAAAATAGTGCGGCACCGCAAAGAAAGCGCGGTGCCGGAAACATCAGACGGTGCTGAGGGGAAGGAATCGGAAATTATCCGAAATTCGGCTTCCTCGATGCCACGGCGGGGGTGAAAGGGCAGTCTTGATTAGCGCACGTAGGGGTACGGTCGTGGAGTTTAGAATAAAGTGCTTTTATGTACCGGTACTGTTATTCAGTTTACCCGACGTACACCCCTACACTACAGTACTGATCTTTGTAAAAGAAAAAGGTAACTTACGTAAAGAAAACGGAAAAGCGAAACATGCGTCTTGTTATTATTGCTTGTTCAAAGCAAATTGAAAAATTTCAAAAAAAAATAAAAAGAAAGATGTAAAAAAACAATCATGCGCAGTTCTTTAGCGGTCACCCATCTAAGTACTATCCGCGCCCGACGCATCTTAACTTCGGTGATTGGACGAGAACCAATTTTTTTTTTTTTTTTTTATTCAAAAACTTTTATTTACAGACACTTATATATACAAAGGATATATACAACGTTGCATTGCATTATTATTTTGTACTTATATATATTAGTTCAGTGTAGCTCCTATCTTAAAAAGATTTATCTACTTTTTCCAACGTTTGTTTGCTCCAAAAGTATTGTATCTTTACAATACTTTTCTTAGAACGTTTCATACTGTTTTAGTGTTATTTCAAGTGCGATTTTTTATTAATATACTCTTATATCGTAGGAAAATTATCGTAAAAACCTACTTTTGACACGCTCAGGTACCTTTATTTGCCCTGTATGTATGTTTGATTATCAGGAATTAATTAACTTACTATACCTATAATGTTTACTATACCTATCTAATTTATGTCTATGTTTATGGCTTATTCCTTATGGTACATCTATTTTTAAATTATCAAAGGGAAACTTATGTATTATCTTTTGTTCCTGTCCTAATATGACATACTTGTTTAATATATTTTCCAGTAGTTCATTATTTTTTAATTGTGTACTATAAAACTTTTTGGCATTAGCATCTATGTAATTTCCAATATATTCAATTTTGGCTTCATCGTGTAAGTCTTTTATTCTTGTATACCTATCTCTATTTAATATTAGTCTTAAACATTTATTTTGAAAACGCTGCAATTTTGTGATATTTGTTCTTGCTGTGGTTCTCCATATAGGGGAAGCATGAAGTAATATAGGTCTGATGATAGCTTTATATATACCGGACGAGAACCGGTGATTTTTGCGCAGTTTGATCGTTGACGACTTCCACATCTTTCACAAATTCCACAATTCTTACGACATTAACGAGAAACATTTGGTAAACTCATGTTCATTGTTAACACATTCATATGCATGACGAAAATTCGTCATTTCGCAATCACCTGTGGGGTAAATCACACAGAGGTAATACGGAGTGGAGGAAGAAGGTACTGACTGTCGCTCACTTGATGTCCCGCAACAGAAATACGAGAAAAATGGGAGGGATACACCTATTCTTACGCATCCATTCGTATAGATCGCTATTTGTCGCGGCTGTTACATTTCTATGTGAGCTGACTGACAAGGAGGTTAGGACTATAGAGAGAGATAATGAGAAACACGCGACAAGCAGAGCCCCATTGGCGTAGATGCAACATATTGCTATTATACAATTATATCTATTACAGGACAACAATTTTTGCTAGTTTTTTCACAATTTGCTAGGAAAGCATTGGTTATATAATTACCAGAAAAATTAAATGCGGTAGTAGCAATGTCAAATTTTAATACTATTGAAACATTGTTCTCTTGAGAAACATAGCTTAATAGTCTTTTGTAGTAAATGACTACAGTTAAGACGGATTATATCATACAAAATATTTAATTCCATTAAGGAAAACTAAATTTTATTTCAAAATCATCTTTGTTACTTCAGTTATAGAAAAACTGTTGATATTACATAATATCCTTTTTTATATGAAATAAGCCTTATGAGTTAAAACTGACATTTTATGCATTAAATATTAATAGCGATTTTATTGGATAATATTATACAAGAAACACGTGCGTTACTGCGGCGTGCGACGAACGCGCAAGCAGCAGAGCGTTCATTTTCTTTTTAGCTGCAGCGCCACGCACCCACACGCACGCACACACACCCACACACCTGATCGAATTTACTCTCCCAAATATAAGCATAAAAAACACCCAATATGTCTATAGTCTCCAAGCTTTATATTTATATATGTGACTTTTGCAACATTCCCCTTCATACTCTTACATGTTTCGAACAGTACCATTCGCTGAACAAATATTAATTATTTATAAAATTAAAGATTCGAAAATAATTTACTTCACCTAATGAAAAAGAGAATAACTTTCTGCTTTCAGTAATTCATTCCAACTTTTTTTGTGAATTTAATTTCTTTTTAATTTCAGAAAACGGAGAAAAAATTAAAAATTTATATACAAAGACAAATTTGTTTTATATCATTTTCCAAAATTTCACAGAAAGATATATGATTTTTAACAAGTTACGTTGTTTTTATATAGACCATATCATTTCTACAGAGAGTGCCAAAAAAATAGTGTCCGGCATTTCGTGAATGGCGGTGCAAAATGTTACCGGACAAATATGTGTTAATAGTGCTTAACCGTTGAGTGCGGGGAAGCAAGATAGGAAAGTAATAACGTTTCTGTCATTCCATCTCTAGACATTTTGCTCAAAAACCAATTAATTTTCATCGATCCGGCATTGAAAATTTGCACACTAGATAGCAAAAGGTTGTTGATAATGAGGGTGATTACATCATTGATAAAAAATAAAAGCTCGATAAAAATATATACACCTATCCCCCGATTTACACTGAAGATAGGTTCCTTAGAAAACCGTGTAAATCGAAATCGTAGATTCTTATACGTAAAACCGTGTAAATCGAAAACAAACTAAAATGTGCATAATTCAGTCATTTATTTCAACGTAAAATAAGACTAAATATATCTTAAAAACATAAAAATAACTGTCTATTTATAAAATGACAAAAATATAAAGGTATATGTATGTAATTCATTTTACATATAGAAACGAGAAATATAAATTAAAAAATTTAACCAGAAATTTGGTTACTGTTATCACTTTCGTAGACTCTTAATCTTTTATTCCTGATTGGTATGATATCACTTTCATCACTCGATAGTGGTTGATGCGATGCAAGTTCGATGTTAGATGAATTAGAAACAACTTCAGATGGGCAAACTTTGGTAGTGAAATCCGTAATCAACAATTGTGTTTCGTTTTTGATCAAATCTTTATAGACCTCCTCATATTGAGTTAAGCGTTTATTAATATCTCGCTGAAATAGGAGAGCTCGTTCAACATTCGGGTCATTTTGTAGAAAATGATTACCCAATTGTCGCCCTAATTCAAGCAAATTTAAAAACCGTGTAAAAGTGAAATCGTGTAAACCGAGTACCGCGTAAATCGGGGGATAGGTGTATGTTTGAATTTAACCATCCGATTACTGAAGTTTGCCGGCCTAGCTATGGATCTTTCGAGACCCTAACCAATATTCAACTAATCCATGTTTACAGTTGCGCAGGCAACTCACGGACACCACGCTACCCAAAATCACACTCGCTCGACATCGAGGTCGTCACCGATACCGTGCATAAAGTGACAAGCAACCGACCGATAGCAAGATATAGAAACGTATGCGAACAAAAAATACTAATGTGAATTATCAAAGATCAAAGTTATATTTATGGTAACAAACGAAAGTAGGAAATGTAGGCAATTTACGGATCGCTTGATCATTTGTATAGGAGAGAGCGGCGGGAATTAATAACAAATGCCGATTGCCATTCCTTTCTTTAGGCGGTCCGCGGATGCAACTTCAAGGTGTCGCCGCGCTCTCTTTTCGGTGCTGCATCAAAGAAGCAGCCTACGTTTGTAAGAATAAAGGGTCGCCGCTAAAAACCAGGTCATCGAAAAAAATGCGGACAGCAGATGTCCTAGGTACAAAACCGTCGACGTGGTTTGCACTGGGCGGGAACGTCGAAGGCCTGCATTTTTTTGAAGGTCCTGATTAGCAGAGACAGAAACCGTCTATCAGGCCGGAGACAAATAAATAGGAAGCCTCGCGAGAGGTCTTAGTCGTTGTATATGTTCTCGTTGTCATAATCGTTGTCATTGTCATGGTCGTAGTCTTAGAAAGAATTCTAAAAAGTACTTTATGTATATAACCCTTCGACCAACTTTATCCTACGGAAACAATACGTTAAAACTGAAAAATAATACATTAAAACTAATAATAAAATCAATAAAATATTAAAATAGTCCTGAAGACTAAAATCTAAATAATAAATACAAAAATAATATACAATACTAAATAATAAAATATAATGCTAAAATGCTGAAACACAATAATAAAGACACGGAAATACAAAGTAAACTTTGAAATAAAGAATTATTGTTTCGATTTGCTGCAGACGTTTCTTCCTCAGAGCGTTGCCGAAAATTTGACTGTCGTCGGTTTCGTTTCTTTGCCCTTTCGGCGGTAACGGTTATGTGGTCACATGCGTATATGCGGTAGTGCGATCGTCACTTTTCTCCTGCCGCGCAGCGCCCGTCATTGTATGCGTTATCGCTTTCGAATGACTCTCAACATGGGTTACAAAAGACCCGAAATATAAGAAAACGACATTAACACGTTCACGCCGGCATGGGCCACCAATGGGCCACATTTGTATATCGAAAAATACGTAGTACAAAATACTATTTTATTGATTTAACATTATACATTATACATTTCTACCTTATAATCAAACATTCAACACAAAATACATAACATATAATTAATCAATAACAAAATATAACTACTTATACTACTTATGTAATTTTTTAAAACAACTGAAACAAAGCGTCGGCTTATTTGGACAAGTATCACAAAAAGTTATTACCCTTTTTGTTTTATTCGCCGCGTACGCTGTGGCTTTCAAATGTGCCAAGCAACATCCGATTGCAAACTTATTATATACCGCTGTATTCGAAAAGGTTCAGGCTATCGAATGCCGTAAACAGAGATCGGTTATTTTTAATAATAACGCGGTAATACACGATCAAAGTTGAAAAATCGCCTTTTTTTTCAAAGTCGATTTTCTCAAAACCTGGGGACTCGGGCGAGGAACGGATTGCGGATTCGGATTCAGGGCGTCGAAACCTACAAGAATCTTGTTTCAGATTTATCGGAACTTGTCATGACCAAAAAGTCGGAACAATGGTGCCGCGCCGCCCCACAGAGCGGACAGCAAATATCCGCGCCGGCGTGAACGTGTTAATGTACTTTCCAGTCTCCCTAACATTGGAAGTATCGTCGTTGTGGAGACTAAAATCTCTACTGTTTACGCAGGAATTTTTCCCTTCTGTTCACTCTCATTTGTGAAGAAATGCTTTCAGCATTTCAGAGAGAAACAGAGAGAGGGAGAGAGAGAGATCGGAAATAAATGGTAATAAACGTCAGGTAATTTCTGGACGAGCTATAAGAGCCTTCTTTCAGAAGAAGTTATTCACCTTGTTTTTTTCCTGCCATTTTCTGCTTCCTTCTTATCCTCTAACGCTTTTCGAGCGTTTTTACATGAATTATTAATTAGGTGAAGCTGTTCTTATTAAAAACAAACGGTTGTCGTCATAGAAAGCTCATTTCTTCAATTTAATGATGTCTGACGATAACAGCTTAACGCTAAAACACCTTTTTAGGAAAGGCGAAGAAGCTACTAACCGAACTGTTAACCGAGTTTCCTAAACGTAACTCCTACTTTATTCATAATTTTATCCAAACCTCTCATTCTTTCAAGAAAAAGTAAAGATAACAGTAATGATAAGTTACAATTATAATACGTGCTGAAAATCAATAAAAATGAATTTGTATAATTGCGGCATCCGCGAGTGTCAATGGATCTGTAGTGGTGTTCTCATTTATTTTCTTTTTGGTGTTTTCGTTTGTTACAGATATCTTTTTTGTTCATTCGTTTCGCATCTTTCGTCTCATGCTTATTCCAATTATGCTAAAACGGGAGAAATAAAACACCATATCTTACCCCTTCAACGTTATATTTATTTATTTATTTAATAACATTAATTGTCTCCTGGTTACCGCCCCTGGCTGAACATTGCCGGCTTTAATCAAACGTTTCTTCGCTGACAGCGGTCCAGAAGGTGCTTGATGCGTGGCAATGCATGAGTCGGTTCGCCTCACACATGCTTTGAACAATTCTCCGCTACCAAGCTTGTTTTATATGGATATAAAAATACAGCTTTGTTTTTTTTTCTGTCTCTATTGTGAGTATTTAACCCTCTGACTACGGACTCCGGGTTTTTAGTAACCCATGCTGAGAGTCACTTAACCCTTTCGCTACGGGCGGGTTCTCAACTGTGACATGAACAGCACGCTACGCGACACCGATTGTCAGAGGGAGTACTAGGGCGGTGAACTGAAGCCGGTTGAATGTTTTCAATTGAAAAAATGATGCAAAATAAAATACTATCAGTGAATGTTCAGAGTGAGATACTTATGTAGAATGGCTAGTCGCAGGTAATACCTTAGTGGCATCTTATGGAGGGCCATTATAGTGGACCGTAGTAGCAAAAGGGTTAAAAGCGAAAACGCATACAAAAAAGGGCACTGTTTGGTGGGCGAAAAGTGACGATTGCACTAACACATATACGCATGTGGCTACGTATACATAGTAAGGAAAGCAAATGCAGAATCAATTTCGAAACAATTCTGTATTTCAAACTTTACCTTATATTACCGTATTTTAATTATTGTTTTAGCATTTTAGCATTATATTTTAGTATTTAGTATTTAGTAGCTTACACTATTTTTGTATTTAGTATTTAGTATTGTATATTATTTTTGCATTTACTATTTAGATTTTAGTTTTCAGCACTATTTTAATATTATATTGTTTTTATAATTAGTTGTAATATATTATTTTTTAGTATTAATTTATTATTTCCTATTTTCGTTTTTTTCAATAAATATAACTTTGATCTTTGATAATTCACATTATTATTATTTATTCCTATACGCTCCTATATCTTCCTATGAGTGCCGGGTGTTTGTCACTGTATGCACAGTATCGGTGAGGATCACTGTCTCGAGCGATCGTGATTTTGGGTAGGGTAGTGTTGGTGAGCCAACTACTAGAACTGAATATGGAGTAGTGGAATATCCGTGAGGGTATATAAAAACCCATAGCGAGGGCGGTAAGCTTCACTCAGGTTCAGTAGCGGAAGGATTAACGTTGCATCGACAACCAGGTCATTAGAGACGGAATCAATAGTCAGTTAAATTTTGTTATTTAGATCAAAATCCAATAGATATTCCCAAGTGTTTTTGAAATTCTTCTCTGAAGTTAGTGTCGCGTGGAGCATTTTCTATAGGCTTCAAATTGTCTACAATTGTATTAGAGGGTGTTGAACAGTGATTTGGGTACGACAGGTATTGCATTATTCTAGTTATAATTGTGAAGTTCGCCATTGTCTTATTTTGCCTTAATATTCCATCAGGTTATGGGACCAGGAGAAAAGGTTTGAGTACGTATTGAAATAATTACTTACTGTATACAGTCCGATTCGTATATTCAAAGATCGACGGTTACAATACGATACTTTCGGCTCGGTAAAATTTGTGTGTCTTACGAGAAGCAATTATAATTTTCCATTTTATTTGGTATACCGAAATCAACCATGTCTTGCAAACCTTACAAGTGCGAGCCAGAATCGGCCCAACATTCGTCAGATTTAATTGACACCATACCATCTATCGAACCTAAATTAGCTGGAGTAATTAATTATGCGCGTTGGAAGCATAACATGAAAATGACCTTGATGACTTTCGATTTATGGGATTGTATGAAATCTTCAAAGCCAACTGAGTTAGATCAAAGAAAAGCGCAAAAAGCCTTGGTTTGCATATGTCTAAATATAGAGGAACACTGTCTCGCACACGTAAAAAATGTGGCTACCGCTATTCAGGCTTGGACTGTCTTGGAAAGTGTGTATGCAGATCCGTGCAGAATATCTAGTTGTGTACGTTCAATGCAATCGTTATTTGAAGCTCGTTCCACCTCGAATGTACAGATGTACATTTCAGAGGCTCTCGCCTTATCGCAGGAGCTTCGTGAGTTAGGACTTCCGATAGCAGATGAAGTCTTAGGAATAATAATTTTATCAGCTGTGCCTTTAAATTTGGCTGCACAATACTATCAATGTACTCCTATCCCTTGTGAATTACTCGCATCTCAACGGGTAATAAGTGACTTGTTGAGATCCAACTACAGTAAAAAATGAATGTGTTGGAGATACAGCGGCATCTGAGAGAGGTGAGTGAAAATACAGGGTGTTCGGACAGCCCTAGGCTTAAATTGAAAAAGTAACTCCCTGAGACATTCTAAGACGAAAATCAGGAGTAACGATTTTGCGTTTGAGGCTTTGTTTACGAGTTATAACTAGTTAAAGATATCGTTTAATCCGGACATATACGCATGTTCGACTCTTGAGAGCGGGTAACCGAGGCAACTCGGTCGGTAACGTTGCTGAGTCCACAGTTATGCTCAAGCGTTGAACGGTCCGGATTAAACGATATCTTTAACTAGTTATAACTCGTAAACAAAGCCTCAAACGTAAAATCGTTACTCTTGATTTTCGTCTTAGAATGTCTTAGGGAGTTACTCTTTCAATTTAAGCCCAGGGCTGTCCGAACACCCTGTATACCTTTCATTCCACAAATAACTATAAAAAGCCGGTAGTTTGTTACCGTTGCAATAAAAAAGGTCATATAGCAGCTCATTGCGCGAAATTGTCTCAAGACGTGAAACAATAATACCAAATTTGCGAAGAATTCAAGCAATATTTAAAAAAACGCCACATCCGTGTGTCATATGAAGTCGCTCGCGAATAAATCGAAGTAGCTCGTTAAGATAATCGATGTAGATAGTGGTTGGCAATAAATTAGTTTAATCGGTTGTCTGACTTTTCCCGCATTATGTACAAACCGTGACATTTCGTATGCAGTTGGTAGTTTAAATCGTTTCAAACGATTGTCATGACGAATCACATTAAATAGTCGATTAAAGGGTGTTAAAATATTTAAAAGGTACAATGAATTAAAAGTTAACCGTTTGCGTAAATCAAGCCGCTTTCGAGCTCCTCCGATTTCTTGTCGACAAAACGCAGCGCATCTGTCCGATTCAGACCACTGATGGTATTCTCACATAATATATAATAACATAGTATTTAATCGTGGGTCGGGCATATCGTAAGAGAACCTTACTATCGTCATACTCAGTTCCTAAATATACAGAATTTTCTAATACTAATCCCGGCAAAAAGTTTTCGGTTAAAAGAAGAAAATACAAAATTACCTGCAAATGGCTATGATTTTGAGATTTTTATTCTTTGACAGTGGTGTATAAACTTTATTACATGAGCACCTTGACAATTGCAGAGTAGGGAAACCACAAAGCGGAAATAAAATTGGCGAATCTTCTTCTTGTTCAAAAATTATTTTACTAATTAACACTATTAAAATAGGTATACTAACTCTGCGTTTATTGAATTATGTTTGATATTTTCAGAATCGTTACATTACACGAAAGTGACGGTGGAAGACAATATCCCTATTGAAGAATCATTGGATGGAGACTCGGATTAATTACACAATTTGCTGCCTGAAACGTTAATACAACAGACCATGGTTTTATCCGTATAAATTTTACTTTGTTCCATTATTCATATAAAATTATTCCCAAAATTTGTTACTTGACTAGAGATTAATCATAAATGTTTTATTTGATGTATCAAGTATTGTGTTCAGTAATAAAAAACAACTTTGTTATTTTCACATATCCCCTGAAGTGATCAGCTTTATTCCTGTCAACCGCAATCCATTTGCATAGATGTATATTTAACCTTCTTAGTGCTATAGACGCATATATGCGTTTGTCGAGCTTGGTTTCCTTCACCTTATGACTTCGTGAAAATCACAAATAAATCTTTATTTTCTAGTTTTTTAGACAAAAACATAACGTTTAAATATCTGTGAGGAAATCACAATTTTTAATCCTGTACCGCATATGGACCCATATATGGTATTGCAGTTTTGATTCAATTTTATTTCCAAATTAAGTATTATAAAATAATTCAAAACTATTTTAATCCATCAAATATATATTTAGCAATAATAAAACGCGAAAGTGTTGTCTATGATTTTATGATATTTCGAAATATCCTCACTTTTGTGCAAATGGCTGAGAGCAGAATTGAGGTGCGAGTGATTCATTTCCAGAAAACGATAACAAAGTAAAACGTATGTACTTTTTGACAGAAAAAATATTTTCATAGAATCGGTATACTCATCTTTCTCGAGGGATAAGGATTTTTCCGCTTTTTAACTGTTTTCTATACTTCACAACTAGTTTTTTTTCGATTCCATATTTGATCTCGTATGCACCATAATATAAAATATTAATATGTCTTATTGATAATTAAATAAAGTTATTTCCACCGTGAAACAATTTTTTTTTCAACGCTTTATTAATTCATGCAGTAAAGGGTTAAAGCTATTCTACAACATATCGACATATATTTACTTGACGTGAATAGAAGATTGTAAAGAAATCCAAAATTATTGTGCTATTATACCTAATTAATCTGATATATATATCTCTCATTGTAATTTAAGTTGATTCTCATTCAATACAAACAAGATTGAAAACATTTAAAAATACGTTATGCAGAAGAATGTAAAGCAAATCTTTATTTACTGTTTCTAAATAGAAAAAACAGCTTCTTTTATTAAAGATTGGTCGCTTGTGGTTAAAGAGAAAGAAACTTTAACTTTTTTTTCGGAAATTAACAGCAATTGAAACATGTTGAAATCCAAAGGAAAATAGTAGCATAATATCTTCTGGTTCGAATCATTGTTCTAATGCAGTGGTTCTCAAAGTGGTTCCTACGGACCCCCAGGGGTCCCTAGTATCATTCAGGGGGTCCGTGGAAGATTAATCCTTTGCATTCCGGGAAATTTTTAATACGATCTTTCAGTAGCTCCGGGTCATTTTGACTATGGGTTACCAACTACTATGGGAGTATTTACAATGTTGCAATCGCGCCTCTGAGAAAGGTCGAAGATCCTGTTTTGTCATTAAAAAGGCTCGTATACACTTTAAAGACACGTTTGATCAACAAAATTGCTAAGCTTGTCCCAAAGCATCTTCCTACGTGTATAAAGCAGCGACAACGGAGTGCAAATGGTTAAAAATGATTTGGGGGTTCCACGCAAGGTTTAATATAAAATTGTGATCCTCTTTTATTATTACGAAAAGAAATTATATCCATGATCTGATTACAGGTAACACGTGAAAGAAATAAAAGTTTCGACTATAAAAAGGGGTCCATGCACCAAAAAGGTTTGGGAACCACTGTTCTAATGCATGTAGTATAACACTATTCGTATAACTCGATTCCAAAACAAAGCGTCGTATCATATGAAATCTTATAAGATTACTAATTGTGAGATCAGGGAACAAAGTTATATCTTAAAAATCAATAGAACTACTGCGTATACTAAATATGTTATGCTTATGTAACTACCAAAAGAAATATAATAATACACCTAACATAGTTAATATAGTAATATAGTTAAAAGAAATATTCATATTATTAATAATAATAATAAATATTCCTATGTTATTATTATCATATATAGTTAAAAGAAATATAATTATATTTCTTATAGTTCATTTCTTAGTTAGTGCTTTTCATAGTCAAACATGGGGCGCTGCTCAATCATTTATTGTTAGCCATGTTACAATGAAATTGGATAGCAAGAGTATCGAGCTTCAGTAAAGACTTTTGCAATTTTGTAACCGTATTAGAATAAAATTGTGCTGGAAAAATATCGTGTTCTATGAAGGTCAACTGTATATACAGAATTACATACTTCGTGAATATTATGGGATATTCTGTCTAGCTTTCTTTATTTATAATCTTACGCTTACACCTATTTTTAGTTTCAACCAGCATAAACATTGTAAAACCTTACTGTAAATCTGACAAGTAACGTTGAAAATGATATTAAAATAGCATTTAATTTCCAAACCAACAAATGCATTATACGTGAAGTACATGCAGTCTCTTGGTTATGCATTTAAATATTTACGCGTCCAACAGCTGATAATTTACCGACATCTCTGCCGAAGTCAAAATTCTTCGATCACAGCAACTTTGAACGCAGTACTAGCGCCAACTAGGTGGCAAAAGAAGGAAACCTAAAGAAAATTATCGATATCTTCCATCCAAGAACGTTGCTTACTGTTCAAAGCTGAAAGAAACACAAGGTCCTACAGGATAGAACTTCTATAACATCTACACATTAATTTTTCATACGTATAATATTATTAATAGACCAAATTTATTGATAATTATTTAGAAAAGTGGGGGGTCTCATCGATTTCGACGGTTTGTGATTATATTGTTGAAATCAATGTTTTGAACAATTTTTTCCTATACCATATCAAATATCCATGTCAAGAAATTTTATTGTGTGTATGGTGGAATTGTCAAGGAGTAATTCACCACGAGTTGTTGAAGTCAAATTTAACGATTACTGCAGATAGATACGTTCAGCAGTTGCAAAGAGTGCAAGAGAAACTCCATGAAAAGCGTCCTGCACTCGTCAATCGCAAAAACGTCATTCTTTTACACGACAATGCGCGACCACATATAGCAAGGGTGACTCAAGAAAAAATTCTTCAGCTTGGATGGTCTGTTTTACCACATCCACCTTACTCCCTGGATCTTGCCCCAACAGACTACCACATTTTCTGTTCTTTATAAAACTTTTTGAATGGAGAAACCTTCAATTCTGAAGAGCAAGTCAGGCAGACTGTCAAAAATTTCTCTCAGTTCAAACCAATCACATTTTACAAGGAAGGAATTGATAAACTGCCAGGAAGATGGGAGAAGGTTATATATAATAGTGGTGAATACATAATAAATTAATATAATTTTGTTATTTAATGAGAGCAAAATAAATGTCTGATGAAATGACGGAAGTTACTTATGACTCGACCTAATAGATTTGGGTATATTCGTATCAATCCATCAATAAATGTCAGCAAAAATTGTTAGGAATGATAATAATTGTTTTTGCAAATTTTGCTCATAAAATCCAAAACCCGTCAGATTGACGGGTCCCGTAAACCTAGTGTTAACCCTTTGCGCTCGAGAGATGACTGTTAAGCACCAAATTATAGTTTTGCAAATTTTCAGATTTTAGTTAGTTTGTTCATTAGAAAGACTCACAGGTTAAATATTCATATATATAAATTTCAGTATATCACTTAACTAAACTAAATGACGTTTAATATAGACGAATCTTAGTAAATGTTTTGAATTTGTAAATTTTTGAAGTTAGTATCATTAGACGACTAACATTGCGCCTCTCGAGTGCAAAAGGTTAACCCTTTGCGTTCGAGAGTGGACAATTAGTCGCCAAATGATAGTTTCACAAATTTTTAGATTTTTGTTAGCTTTTCCTTAGTCAAACTCGGAAGTTAAACAGTCATATGCGTAAATTTTAGTATACGACTTGACTAAACTAAATGAAGTTTAATATAAGTGAATCTTATAAATGTTTGAAGTTAACATTGTTAGACGGCTAACGGTCACCTCTCGAGTGCAAAAGGTTAACCCTTTGCAGTCGGCAGATTTTTCGGCTGGGACTACCAGCAAGTCTGGTCGAATTTAGCTTTTCGGAGTCATTGTTTTCCAAGCGATTTAAGGTGGATATATCTACATTTAAAATCACACACTATGTTGATGCTGATTTGTAACGTTTAATAGGGCTTACACTGCATAAAAGCAGAAAGAGTTAGCTTTTTGGCATTGTCTTGTCTTCCGCTGTACGGCAAGACTTGTTTGGAAAAGATAGCGCACCGATGTCCTTTTCGGACTTCAGATAAACGCCCGGTTATCATGGCTGAGCGGCAATGGTTTTCATATAAAATCAAAGCCTCAAACCGTTAATATCGCCAACGAATCTACCTTGAAATCCTGAACAATTGGAATGTTTATTTCTTACTAATCTTTGAAATTCAATTTATAATTTATTATATTTTTATTTATTTATAAATTGATTTCTATTTACTTATCATATATTTGTCGATGGTAAAATAATGCGTGAGACGTCTGAAATGGCTAGCATTCTGTTAATCTAAGTTTTTCTGGATTACTCTTTCGAGATGTGATCATGCCGCCAAAGCGGCGACACCGATTTCTACGACAGTTTTGAAATGCCGCCACAGCGGCGACACCGACCGCAAAGGGTTAAAGCTACGATACTACATTATTAAACCTAACTACTTGATAAGAATTCACAAAGGCATATCAAACCCAGTTCTGTGAGATCTTCGAACAGGGAGGATTTGTTCCCTTCGATATGCAAGCTCGTGAATAATTGTTTAATGCAAGCACTACAAATACCGATGAAAAACTCTGCACACGTCACAATTTGTTACAGAAGAAATTCATACCGGGTCCCGATTTTTCACAGAAAAATTCATGTTTGTCACCGTTTTTCTACAAAAGTGAATTCAAACTTCGCACACCTTTTAAATATTCATAAACAATTCCATACAACAACATTGACAGAACCTTTTACATTATTGCATTCGGAATAATTCTATTTGAATATTTCTCCTGATGGTAGTCGGCGTACTTCTACAATATTGCAATCTGCTTTTTCATAAATTATGCACACGTGCGTCAATTCTTGTTATTAACAATGCATTGCTAAACTGAACTGTTGCAAAACAAACTAAATAAAGCGCAAAACGTGCATGAAATGAAGAATAAATTAAGAATAAATATTTCAGAAATACTTTCAACTTTTAACAAGTTCAGTTAATTATACAGTACAGTTAATTATGAAATGAAGAATAAATTAAGCACAAATATTTCAGAAATACTTTGAACTTTTAACAAGTTCAGTTAATTATGAAATGAAGAATAAATTAAGCACAAATATTTCAGAAATACTTTGAACTTTTAACAAGTATACAGTACAGTTAATTAATATTTTACGCTTATAACTATTAAAAATAATAACGGAAATTCACACTATTGCTCATTCTCGTCGATAACTTCGTTTTATTTTAGCTGTCATTATTTCTTGTTATTCGTCTCTTTCACTACATGACTACATTCCATGTTGTAAAATTGACAGACATTACGTTGTGCCTGCTTAGAATAATGCTTGCTCTACGGTTGGCAGTAACGTCTCAGCCAAGAAAAAAAAAATAACTTTCGAAAAGTAGAAGAAAAATTAGTTTTTCACGTGCTAATTCAGATATTTCTTATTTAAATATTATATTTACTACTATTACATTATTTCATTACTTCTGCTCCATAGGACTCGAGCTCATCTCTTTAACACTATTCCTACCACAACCGGTCAAATGACCGTTTTTAAAATTTCGATTAGAATTTCATAGATGCAACGTAATTGAATCGCCTTTAAACTTTAGACTTTTTCTCAAATATACGTATAATACATTTTTCAATATTCACTTCGTTTTTCATTGTTTATTTTTTTAGAAAAATTTGTAGTCTGTATTACTTGGGAATGTCGCGGTAGGAATAGGTATACGTGAAGTGTCGGTAGGAATGGTGTTAACCCCTTGCACTATTATCACGAGTCTGACACGTGATGAAAATTTTAGGCCAAACACGGATGTCACGAGTCAGGCTCGTTGTTCAGTTCCAGGCCAAACACGAATATCACGAGCCTGACTCGTGCTCGACATTTCATGCCGAACGTGAATATCACGAGTCTGACTCGTGGTCTTAATTTCGGGCAAAATTGATATTTAATTGTTTACTTTATATTGTGTCTTTCAGTTTTAGGTTTGATATTAGTGAGATAACCAGAAAACTTATTTGAGTTCAAATACTACTACCGCGGATTTGCTTTTACATATTTTTATTTCGTTATTAATCAATTTTATTATTATTACTTATTCAGAATTTGTTTTAATCTTATATGATAATTAAAGTATTTATAAAAGTTTTTGATTCAAATTCATTTGAATTTCACAAGAGTTCCATCGCGTGGATAAGATGGGTTTCAAGTGATATTAAACAAAAATATTGTTGAGATACAATGTATCAGCACCGTCATGTCGCCCATTACACAGTTTATGACACGGACGCGGAACGAAGGCTATTTTTGAGTTTAGTATTTTAGTTTATTTGCATGCAGTTAAAAACTGTTTTATGATAATAAGTTTCGCGTTTCTCGTCCTCAATAGCTAAGGCCGTCTCATAAACGGGGAATTTCCGAAGGGTCCTGACACACATTTGTAACGGTAAAAGACCGAAGGTCAGAACCTGGAAGAATTTTCCGTCGTTGCTAACCAGCTCCACCACCCTCACCACTAACACGGCCATACCCCTCCTCCATGAGCGAACTAAGGGCTCAGGGAGGAGGACCTAACCAAATTTTAGGCTCGCTGATTGGTATTTTTTCTGTATTTGAAATAACCAATCAGCGGGTGTGACAATACAGAGGGTGGTTGGTGGTCGGTAGCAGCGATACGTTACTCTTCAGTTCACACAGTCACTTCAGTACACTCAGTCAAGTCAGACACATCAACACAGTAAATACATCAACCATACCCCTAGAAGAGCCGACATAGTCCGTGTCTCTTAGCCTTACCCAATAAAAATACTTGCACATCGTCGACGTGCGAGGAGCGACATTTTTGACGCTCAACAAATATTATTATATAAAATGTTCGTTCATCCTTTCTAATAATTCCTAACTCAAACGGTTATAAACTTATTTTGTGACCAATTGCTATCAATCTGTATACCTGTAGCACAAACTACGAGAAATCTCGTAGTTGGCAGTAAATGGGTTAACGTCCTTAATTTCGAGTCAACCGTGTCTCCTCAATAGCCAAGCCCGTGTCGTAAATAAGGGACTTTCAATAGCCTTGGCGCCCAGCCGATACCCGCGCTCGAGAGGGTACATGGGCCCAGCAGAATTTCCCCTTCGTCGCCTAAACTCGGGAAATCTTCCCGTTCCGAGTGACTTACCCCACCCTCGTTCTCGAAACGCGTGCTAAGGGCACAAGAACGGGGGTGGGCGGTATTCAGGGCGTACGTTGATTGGAGTCTTAATTTTTTGACTCCAACCAATCGGCGTATCGTCCTGAGATATGGAGGAGTGAACATTCGAACTCCTCCATATAAAAATCGAGTCACTTCGGCACCGCGAGGCAATCGTTATAAAAAATCGCGAGCAATCATTCGTTCGACATTCAAATCACGTTTTTACATCACGCGTCTCAATCGAGAGACATTTTCAACTAGGTTAAGGTAATTAATTTTACTTTAATCAACGTCCATGGTCAACGTAGCGACCGATCGTACATGGGATTTACGACCCCATTAAGTTCATCAAGAATTGCGGTGACTTGGACGTAACATAATCACAAGTATAAAAATAAAAAGGCAAATTTTTGAGATAAAGAAACATAAAACTCTTAAACCACCACCGATACTCGTTGAGGGGGTACAGTTAGTTTTCCGAAAATTATTAATAAATTAAGCAAAATAATGAAGGAACTTAATATTCCTAAACCACCACCGATACTCGTTGAGGGGGTACAGTTAATTTCCCGAAAATTATTAATAAATAAAGCAAAATAATGGAAGAAGGGAAGCACAGCACCAAAAGTACGGCCAGTAACGTTATAAAGATCAACTGCTTTGACTCTGATTCGTATAGATTTCTAGTTAAAGGGTATAACTGGATAAGGGGGTCAAAAGTGCTCTTGAATCGAATCTGATTTTGACGATACACCACTCGATAGAATGTTGAAAGGAACCACTGCACCCTAATTTTCATCTCTCTATCTCAAACAGGAGGGTAGTAGAAGAGAAAAATCGTATTATTCGTTCTTGTCGTATTTCCTTCAATAAATTGAGTGCAAAAGGTCTGAAAAAATCTGATACATTGCTTTTATAGAATTATACGTTCCGAAATCATTTCGGATTTTTCCACTACAAATTGCAGAGATAAAAAATTAAAAATTCGAAAATAATGACGAAAAGTGTGCATTTTACGTTGAAATTTTAAAGACACTACTTAATTATAACACTTATAAATTTATTAATATTAAATATAACACTACTTAATTATTACACTACTAATTATAACTTCTTAATAAAGCTCTATATGACCTATGTTTGCATAACATTTTTTTCTTATTTCGTGCCATAGAATACACTAGCAAAGTTTGAACATTAAAATCTGAGACACCCTGTATATTAATATTCTAAACACTTCATTTTATTTGATTCACAACTGAGCCTTATCGTCTCACTCTACTAAATAAATAAAAGTAAAGTAGAATTTCCTATAATACTGTAGGAGCCAGAAATTACCCATAGATTTATTAAGTTTTATTTATACTAATTAGGATTTAAGATTATGAAGGTTTAGTGGCGAAATTATTTCGTGGGGCGGCACTGCCTGCGCGGAGGGCAGAAGATCGTGAGCGAGCGAAACGGAGTTGTAAAAACGATTTTGTCACGAAATGCTTTTTTTTTTTTTTGACAGAAGACGTCCATCCTTTGTTAATTCCGTGCGCAATGTTCATGTAATTGTAACCTAACTCTCTTTTGTACTATTTTAAAATATATAATCTTTTATTAATTGTTTCCTATAATACTGAATTCGTATCGTGAATTAAAAAACATATTACATGTCCATTAAAAAGTTATAAAGCTTTTTAAGATACATTAGAGGATCACATGTGGTATCTATCAAATTATAGAAATGTGATAATATTATGAAAAAGTTCGTTACGCAACCATATTTTATTACATACTGTAGGCGCAGCTTTGTAAGTACACACCATCTAATTGAGCGTTCCGCCATTGATACCGCCATTAACCGTAATTAAGTTCCCCCTTGTGTTATTTTGCTATGCGATAGGAAGCTGATGTAATTACTTCAGCAAAAGATGTTAGACGCGCTTCGAATAGAAGTTTGGCTTTTGTTGGCTAATGATATATATTACTGGTCATAAAAGCGTACGTTGATAATAACACTAACATCAATTTTGTAGGAAAATACAAGTACGATCAAAGTTAGAGACAACTACGCCAACCGACAAAAATCGACAACATTTCGCGGTACCTCAACTATGCGTAATTATAGGAAAATTCTATAAAATGATTTTAGCAGAGCGAAAGATGGAACTGAGGTGTAATAAATAAAAGTGAAGTGATTAGAATATTAATAAATGTATATTTAACACTAGATTGCCGAAGTCAGTCAATTTGACTCACTTATGATTCTTTTGCTATATACAGGGTGTTTGGACAGTCCTGGGCTTAAATTGAAAGAGTAACTCTCTGAGACATTCTAAGACGAAAGTCAAGAGTAACGATTTTGCGTTTGAGGCTTTGTTTACGAGTTATAACTAGTTAAAGATATCGTTTAATCCGGACCGTTCGATCTACTTTTTTTTTACAAAAATTCGTGTTTTTTGAAAACTGAGGGTGATAGAGCAATTCTACTTCCGGATTCTTGTTTGGGTAACTTAGCCCTATAGCTATCACGTAGTGGTTATAAGAAAACAAAAATCGTGTTGATCAGTGTAATTTGAGTTGGATTTATAACCATATCCGTCATCGCCTGATTATCGCGACACACACTGGGGGGGGGGGGGGGGTGCTTTGTGAAGAGATCGCCACACTTAACTGGTTAATTTAACAACAGATTTTACTTAGGACACCCTATGTTATGCTGAGGCTGATATCGTTACCCCTTCATCGCCTATTCAGCAGCTGACGACAATGCTACTATTGTGCAGACATGACTTGGCGAGGCAAATTGATTGGCTGTCGCATACCAGCGACACCTTCAGTCACACGTATTATCTTCATTGACTGAATCTCGATCATTATCCCAAGTACATTGCATGACAAAGACTGCGAAACAGAACACATCGAGGAAGAGTAAGATAGAACGGCTTGGAATTGGAACTGAACCGCATTGACAAAAGTTTAAGACCAAAGAATCAAGAAAAATAAATAAATTAACCCTTATCAGTCGTAAGTCACCTCTCACGTGACAACAGTACTTTGTCGCTGCGGTCGTAAGTCACGTGGGAGGTGACAAGACGAAACATGTCAAAACTCGCTCTGTGTGAAATGCAGGCACTATTCCGTAACAGAGCAATTGACATCTCCAGTTATATATCATTGCCTTTTCTAATTATTTTTTAATATATTGAGCCCAAAAATGAATAAAGAAAATTTTATGAATTTCGATAGTGATAGTGGCAGTGAGTGTTTTGAAAACAATTCTCAAAGTGATTTTAAAAATTCTAAGAGAAGAAAAATTATGCCTATAACTTATTCAAGTGAAGAGGAAAGTGATGCAGCATAGAAAATGTTGATAGCTCTGACGATGATTGGATCGAAATCGAGAGTGATGATGATAGTCTCCCTACTAGGATTCCTTTTACAAATATCAATCGACAAATTTTTGGAAATATTCAGCAGCCTATAGATTACTTCAAGAAATTTATTACTGACGAACTCATAACGGAAATTATAACGCAAACAAACTTATATGCGCAAGAGCAAATTGCAAAGAAAGAATTATCTGCCAGATCAATTTACAACTAGCGAACTAGTTACAACCTAGTGAGAATCACGCATAAAAAGCTAGCGACCGATAAGGGTTAATTTATGAGAAATAACACGATAAACAAAATTCGTATTCTATGCTAATCAACAAATAGTGTTCTGCATTTATACAGGGTGTTCGGACAGCCCTGGGCTTAAATTGAAAGAGTAACTCCCTGAGACATTCTAAGACGAAAATCAAGAGTAACGATTTTGCGTTTGAGGCTTTGTTTACAAATTATAACTAGTTAAAGATATCGTTTAATCCGGACCGTTCGACGCTTGAGAGCGGGTAACCGAGGCAACTCGGTCGGTAACGTCGTTGAGTCCACAGTGATGCTCAAGCGTCGAACGGTCCGGATTAAACGATATCTTTAACTAGTTATAACTCGTAAACAAAGCCTCAACCGCAAAATCGTTACTCTTGATTTTCGTCTTAGAATGTCTCAGGGAGTTACTCTTTCAATTTAAGCCCAGGGCTGTCCGAACACCCTGTATACTATTATTTATATATTACATATATAATATAAAATGTGAGCGCGCTGTCAATTGTCTGGATCGGTCAAATGCGATAGGTTTTCTCGACAGGAAATCGGAAGAGCGCGAAAGCGGCTCGTAATACACAAACGGTTAAGCTTGCAGGTAGAGTTTCAACATTTCGGCGTCCAATAGTACTTACTTTCATTATTGTGTATTTCAGAAAATTTCAGAGAATAAATAGACCCATGTTGCACAGAAATTTTGTTGCGTTTTAAATTAAACAAAATTGGTATATTTTTATTAACAAAGTACTGACATGTTGAAACTTGCCAACACAAGCGAACATGTTTATTACTTCTTTTTTATGGTATTACCAACTGCTTTAGAACTTATGCGTATGCAGCTATTACAATATTTCAAGGTGGGTCTAAAAATGTCCCACCATGAATTACCGTGCATCAAAAAGGCGGGACATTTTTAATCCTACCGTGCCCCAAAGAGTTAAACATGTGTTTACCAAATGTTTCCCGTTAATGTCGTAACAATTGGGGAATTTGTGAAACATGTGAAAATCGTCAACGATCAAACTGCGCAAAAATCACCGGTTCTCGTCCAATCACCGAAGTTAAGATGCGTCGGGCGCGGATAGTACTTAGATGGGTGACCGCTAAAGAACTGCGCATGATTGTTTTTTTACATCTTTCTTTTTATTTTTTTTTGAAATTTTTCAATTTGCTTTGAACAAGCAATAATAACAAGACGCATGTTTCGCTTTTCCGTTTTCTTTACGTAAGTTACCTTTTTCTTTTACAAAGATCAGTACTGTAGGAAGTGCTGTGTGGTTCATCACAGTCCTCTTTCCAGAAGACTACATAATCTTCCCCACGCCGTGGCCAGATTCTACAGGGCAAAGGTCCTATCTTTTAGACGATGCAACGTCGGGTTGCTTGCCATTTCTAAACTTTCCCACGCATACTTCAACCCTTTGATCTCGGTTTTGAACGTGTACACGTATAACGGAGATCTCTTATATGTACCAAATTGAAAAAATTGATTCCAGAAAGGAAACCACAAAATAAGGATCAGCTGCGATCAGCTATCAGAGCTCGATGCGACGAAATTTCTCCGATTGATTGCAGAAACCTTATAACCTCCATGACAAAGATTAAGTATTAAAGAAGTCTCACGTAAAAAAGGAAACATGACAAAATATTAATGAATACAATAATCTTTTATAAATAGAAATGAACAAAATTGATCAAAAACTGATTTCCATGTAACAGTTTTTGCACTCCCTTTCTTCTTTTCTACAATAAATGAATGTTTATGTTATCTTGTTGATATTTGTTTTTCGTTAACCCTTTGAGTGCTGAATACTCTCTGCCTAAGTGCTCCGTGTGGATGGCGGTTGCGATGTTACTTGTACTTACATTGATAATCGCGTTGCAATAAACGGAAGATCGAAGAAATTGACAAACGCATTTATTCGTCCATGATCCCTACCAGCAACTGTCGTCAAACGCATATATGCGCCCTTAGCACTCTCAAAAGATTAACGAAGAAAACAAAAATTGACAAACGCATATATGCGTCCATAGTCCCTACGAGCAACTTTCGTCGGACGCATATATGCGCTCATAGCACTCAAAGGGTTAAAACAATACATCCCTTGGTGCCCAACGGCTGCGCGTCTTCGAGACACCAGCCGTCAAGTGGCGCTTTGGGGTTGCATTCATACTTTCGAACGCACTTTCAACCTGAGACACACCAAACGTCCAGCCATGAATCGTTCAATAGCCTAAATTACGATCTAGGCACTTGCAGCGACCACCAAAAATAAACGGTCGCTAACAAGTATTTTTTCGTACGTCACTCAAAATTAAATGTTATTACAATTACAATTGGTATTTTTACGAAAAATACATATTGGTAATAAGAATTTAATATATATTTTGTAGGCAATTTACTAATCAATGGAGCCTTTGTATAGGGGAGAGCGGCAAAGAATAACGAATGCCGATTGCCATTGCTTTCTTTAGGCGACCGCGGATCAAACTTCGAGGTGTCGCCGTGTTATTTTTTCGGGGCCGCGTTATCTTCCGGCGCCGCTTGTTACGGGGAAAGAGGATGAAGAAAATAAATTGACACGGTGTTGGCTGTTAGGCAGCAAAACGTAGACTCGCCTTCTATGGCGAAGACGATTTTTATTAATGCCGGTTTTTGAAGGTGGGGGTACAAAAGTGTGCTATGGGTGATTCTTTGTGCAAATAGTTATGACGGTGGCGGTTAAGGTTCAGTTGTCGGTAATTACAAATAGTTGTGGGTTGTTGATCACAGTTATCTCGGGTCGCAAATGGTTACGGAGTCATGATTCGGTGGCTGACGCATGGCGGTTATCTTGGTATTTGCTGAAGTTTTCCGGCGTTACACGCTTTAAACAACGCCTGCGTTGTAAGGATAAACGGTCGCGGCCGTAAACCTGATCCCCGAAGAAAATGTGGACGGCTGATATCCTAGATGAAAACGCGTGGGGATATCGAAGGCGGGCATTTTTCCGAAGGTCCTGATTGGTAAGGACAGGAACCGCCTATCAGGCCCGAGGCAAATAAATAGGAAGCCTCGCGATAATTAGAGTTAGTTCGTTTTTCGTTAAGAAGTAGTTAGTTCGTTTTTAGTTAATTCGTCAGTTCGTTAATAGTTCGTTTAGAGTTCATGAAAGTCGTTGCACTAGCTCGTAATTTAGGTAAAAGCCCATCGGCCAATAGAATAATTTCCTACAGACTGAAGATTTTTATGAAAAATCTGAGAATGAACAAAATCTACATGTTACCCAAAAGCATAAAAAATATCTAAAGGAAAAGTGAAGTAAATGTGAATTTGAGAATCTATTCTTTTTGATTTCATTTATAGATGTTGGAAATTAAATACAGAAATACTACGAAGCAAAAATTAACGATAACCCAGCTTTCTCTTAACGTACTTTCTCAAGGGCTTCTTCCAAGAAGCTAAGCCACATCTGGCATTTTAGAAAGTTCGAAAACATCGAGAAACAGAACAAAGGGGCTGAAGGACCCGGACGGGGTTGTAAGAATTTCGACCACTGCGTTCTGCTAGTCTTGTGACAAAACTCGCTAGGTGCGGTTAAAATTGCCCTTCCTCGTGTTACGTAAAAGTATTAATAAATTATCAAAGTATTATTTTACAAATAAGAGTTCATTTCATTTAGCAATATAAAACCCCATTCCCAATACAGAAGAATCGTAGTCGTAACTGTAGTCGTGTCGGGCAAGAACGTCAATACATATGATCGGTGGCTGCTCAACCTACTTCTAATTTTGTACGATAGTTGTATATATTTGGTATATGAATAAATCATAATTGCGAATCCAATACAACCTATAAATATTTATAATGTAGGAATTATTTATTGGCCGATGGGTTTTTACATAAACTACGAGCTAATGCAACGACTTCTAATAACGCACTGTGAACTATACAGGGTGTTCGGACAGCCCTGGGCTTAAATTGAAAGAGTAACTCCCTGAGACATTCTAAGACGAAAATCAAGAGTAACCATTTTGCGTTTGAGGCTTTGTTTACGAGTTATAACTAGTTAAAGATATCGTTTAATCCGGACCGTTCGACGCTTGAGAGCGGGTAACTGAGGCAACTCGGTCGGTAACGTCGTTGAGTCCACAGTGATGCTCAAGCGTCGAACGGTCCGGATTAAACGATATCTTTAACTAGTTATAACTCGTAAACAAAGCCTCAAACGCAAAATCGTCACTCTTGATTTTCGTCTTAGAATGTCTCAGGGAGTTACTCTTTCAATTTAAGCCCAGGGCTGTCCGAAAACCCTGTATACTCTGACTAAAAACTCTGAATTATGAACTCATGAACTAAAAACTCTGAACTATGAACTGAAAACTATGAATTCTCTCTAAAAAACTAACTCTAATTATCGCGAGGCTCCCTATTTATTTGCCTCGAGCCTGATAGGCGGTTCCTGTCCTTACCAATCAGGACCTTCGGAAAAAATGCCCGCCTTCGATATCCCCACGCGTTTGCATCTAGGATATCAGCCGTTCACATTTTCTTCGGGGATCAGGTTTACGGCCGCGACCGTTTATCCTATCCGCGGCCCCGAAAAAATAACACGGCGACACCTCGAAGTTTGATCTGCGGTCGCCTAAAGAAAGCAATGGCAATCAGCATTCGTTATTTTCTGCCGCTCTCCCCTATACAAAGGCCTTATTGATTTGTAAATTGCCTACACATACAAAGTATAAAGTGATATATCCCAAATGTAGATTAAGATACGACGAATACAAAATAAGTTGAGTATGGTTATTTGCCGTGGTGGCTGAGGGCAGACATACGATCGGAATGGTAAAAAAGCTTTGGTGGCTGAGAGTAGACATACGACCGCAAAGGGTTAATAAGTTTTCGGAACGTAACCCCCCTTTTAGCGCTGGCTCTGGGTCTCATACAACAAGGTTTCGCACAACACGACATTTTTTAGGAACCCATCTAACGTGTTATAGGAGGGTTACCTGCATATAGAATGAGAGAATAAGAGAAAGTGTGTGCTTAGAACGTATTTCAATGTATTTAATATTTTTGTTACAGTTCATTGTGTTTCTTATTGTTAATATTTGTGTAAATAAATTGTGCCTACACATTTACTCACACGGCTTACGTTAAAATTTTAAAAGAGCATCCCTAGTGCGAACAGAATGGGATCGGAAGGCAATTTTATATTCATGCACGATAACGATCCCAAGCATTTAGCATACAATATTAGGCAACGGGTTTATTTCTGTGACAAGAGATAAACACCTTGCAATACACTTTCCTAAATCAGTTGTAAACAGCACTTTGCGCCCACCATGCCGAAACCGAAGGCCCAAGCATAGAGGGAGCTCATTGGGACTCATGGGGCCACCCATCCGTATAATGTTGGTCAGGCTCCGCCCCTACGTCCCGCCTGTCACGAAATCTCCTGACTCTGACCAACGCAGCATTACCATATCGTGTTACAAAGTCCTCCCATTCCTCACGGCTTGCGGTCTTCTCCGCTTGTCCCGTTTAATCCGCTTTTCCGCTGATACTACTTCTGGCGATTTGGACCGAGTTGGGAGGGGTATAACAGGTGTGCGTAAGTCCGTAGTTCCTATCAAACTGTATTTTTACATGTGCTGCATCAAGTAGTAAAAAACTGTCGATGACACCCTGTTGAAGTGGCTCCAAAAAGTATTCGTACACTATGTCACAAATAAATTCGTTTAACCTTGCAATCCTCAGTCTGATAGGAGTGTTTAACCCCTTGCACTCCTCGGAACCTCGGAAAAAGTCAGGCCAAACGCGGCTGCCTCAATTGTCGCGGTGAAGGACCAACGATGGAGCGCTCGTGTCGAAACTTGAGACCCATCTTATCCACGTGATGGAACTCTTGTGAAATTCAAATGAATTTGAATCAAAAACTTTTATAAATACTTTAATTATCACATAAGATTAAAACAAATTCTGAATAAGTAATAGTAATACAATTAATTAATAACGAAATAAAAATATGTAAAAGCAAATCCGCGGTAGTAGTATTTGAACTCAAATAAGTTTTCTGATTATCTCACTAATGTCAAACCTAAAACTGAAAGACACAATATAAATAAACAATTAAATATCAATTTTGCCCGAAATTATGATCATGAGTCAGACTGGTGATATTCATGTTCGGCCTGAAATGTCGAGCACGAGTCAAGCTCGTGATATTCATGTTTGGTCTGGAACCGAACAACGAGCCCGACTCGTGATATCCATGTTTGGACAAAAATTTTCATCACGAGTCAGACTCGTCAAAATAGTGCAAGGGGTTAATAAAACTTTGTGGGTATGTAGATCATAATAGCATACGTATGAATTAATCTCTTGTTTTCAACTAAATGCTATTTTAAAGGGGTGAAACCAGCGTTGAAGTTTCTGAGCTTTCTCTCATTTTTTAAAGATATCTTTGTAATGGTACTTGATGAAGCAAAACCTTTCGAATCGAAAATGTTTAATTCTTAATACCCTATCGCCCTGTCATAAAAAAGGAAATAAAACATAGAATAAAAGAAGCGTTGTCGCGCTACTTGGGTCTTTTCGTACTCGTTTAGAGAAAGCGCGGTTGCGCTGTTTGGGATTCTTCGACAGTGTTTTACCAATACCCCCTGGGACTCAAACGGTTAAGTTAGAAGAGGCACACACTAACAAATTAAACTATAAAACCCCTCAAGCATCGGAATCTGCTAACTTCGAAAGCGTCAGAGGTGGGGACAGGTGAAGCAATCGGATTACTCTCATTTTGACCCGGTGCCGTCTCGAGACATTTCTCACGAGCGCTGTACAGTAATCATCCTCACTACTGTGAAGAGACGCCCCCTGACATGCCAAGAAGCTCCACGTCGAGCAGACCGCGAATAATGTAATCTGATCCGAGCATGAATATTGATGGTGCAATACAGTTGCAAATACGGAACTTCCTTATTCTTTATTTTTTTTCAATGAAACTTTCGCCAATATATTCGTGATGATTTTCTGATTAAAATGAGACCAAACACGATATAATTCGGATAATATTTACTTATTAACATTAATCGTATATCACAAATTACAAACGCAACAATAATTGCAAATATGATCCGAAGTGTACCTTGTTTAGACTCATTTTAATCAGAAAAATCTCACAAACATGTTGGTAGAAGTTTCATTATTAGGAGTCCAATAACAAAGAAGTTCCATATTTACATTTGTATTGGCTTCATTGATATTCGAGCCCGGTCCACGCGGTCCACTCGATATTGAACTTCAATAGTGGAGATACCTATCTTTTACTCGTCCAAGCAAAAATGACTACCAAAATAATACTAGTAAAATAGTATTTCCGCCAATAAAAGTTTCACGAAGTGTTCCTGTTTTTTCATGGGTAAAATAAGATATTTTTCATTGAACACACATTTCGATCAACAAACAGTAGGAAAGGTAGGAAACAAAAATTATGAGGAAATCTTTTCTAAAAAATTGGAGAAATGAAAGAAAAGAATCAGCAAAAGTTACAAATTATTAAAAATATAAACAAATTATCTACATTTCCATAATAAAGGGTCATTAACAATTGGAAAAAGATAATTGTAAGCTGAAAATTGTCCTAATAAAAGAATATTTAATTTAATGCATAAATGAAATGAACATAATAATAAATTATTAAATTATATAGATAAATTATTTATCACATTATTACAATAAAAAGATTAAAAGAAGTACTTACGGTTCTGTGTAAAATAAAATTGATTATCACTGTAAATATTAAATGACTGAATAACTGATTTCTTACTTGTTTATCAAAACACAAAATTTCATGCAATTTTTCTGATGATTTTAGTAAAGAACTTGTTTCAAAATTCAACTGATTGTTTTTAGAAGTCACTATTGTGAAATAGCTTTACGCAACATTAATAATTGTGTATCATTTCAAATCAAATCTATCGTTTTCAGTATAGTGCAGTTGATTCGTTAAAATTAGTCAACATCATAATTCGGAGTGCATTACCAATCTCATTATAGATATAATTTGCCGAACTTAATAACACGACACTGTTCCAAAGTGAATACATCGCAAAGCAAATAGAGCAGGTGAAACCGCAATTCATCGAAATTCCTGTATGCAGTGTTCGATTATGATGCATTATTGGTTTGTCGATCAAGGACAGCAATTTGTGACATATAATTCATATTATAAACGAAACATTACCACTTCCGACACGTGTATTAGTATATTATTGCGGTGAACTATTTCGAATAGGGGGGACCAGGGTTGTTGGATACTAATTGTTCGGGCGTACTGATACCCAACGTAATTTGTATCTTCTAGGTTAGCTTGGTTAGTTTTAAATTAATTTTATGCGTAAACAATTAACACATTGTATGCCGGCCCCGCGAAAACGCGGGTTTGGAAGTCTGTTGCTTTAGCGCCGGGTTTGCGATAATACAACATTCTTTTGTTCGGCGATTTGTTTGTTTCTATTTTTCGTTATCGTTAAATTGCATATAATGAATATGCAAACCAATTTTAGTGTTTTACAATAATGTATAAAATTTTAAATATTTTCTTCACCTACAGTTTTAAATGCCTCAGATGCCACCGGCATACAATGTGTTAAGATATAAAGAAATATATCTTTTGTGTCCGAATATTTTCGTTAGAGACTGTAACCTTCAGGCTCACCCGGTATATTATAGGTATTTCTCGGATTACACTGTTCCCCGAGTTATGCAACGTTTTTTGTTCGGGATCGGTATAACATCGACATGTCTATCACATTCTACCATTATTCACGAGAATGAATCTTCGTCCCCCATCGCACAGACACCAACTATATATCTAGAAAGGTGAGATAAGCGCCATAAGCGTGTGAGCTATTGTGCAATGAAAATGAAAAATTCTTCTATGCATACAGCGGCTCCAAAAAGTATTCGTGCACTATGTCACAAATAAATTCGTTTAATCCTGAAATTCTGAGTCTGATAAAAGTATTTGATAAAACTTTGTGGGTATGTAGATCGTAATATCGATCGTAATATCATATCGTACTGCCCTGCAGTTCCACGTTTTCGCTTATTCTTAGTTAATATCAATGTCACACGGTACGTTTTTAAATTTCTACTAAACTGTCGTGTTGTCAGGTTTGTTTAACCAAACTCAATAAAGTATCTATATGTTCTGTTGGAAATTGAATACAGAAATACTACGAAGCAAAAATTAACCATAAACCAGCTTTCTCTTAACGTACTTTCTCAACGGCTTCTTCCAAGAAGCTAAGCCACATCTGGCATTTTAGAAAGTTCGAAAACATCGAGGAACAGAACAAAAGGGGCTGAAGGACCCGGACGGGGTTGTAAGAATTTCGACCACTGCGTTCTGCTAGTCTTGTGACAAAACTCGCTAGGTGCGGTCAAAATTGCCCTTCCTCGTGCTATATAAAAGTATCAATAAATTATCAAAGTATTATTTCACAAATAAGAGTTTATTTCATTTAGCAATATAAAACCCCATTCCCAATATGTTCCATAATAAGCAAAGAAGCACAGAAAATGAATAGAAAAATTCGTCTATTATTATAAAATCGTTCTATTCGCATAAAAAAGAGAACCTTTACTCAGCATATTGAATATAAATGGAATAATTGAATTGCAAATGTATCATTTTAAGGTTGCAGTTGTAGATTATTAAAAGTAGAACTTAAATATCAGTTTCTACTTTGAAACGGACTTTGCTAACGTAGACAGTTTTTGACATTTTGGAGATGTCAAAGTCTACAATGCCACATGATATGAATGACGTTTTCCAGACGTCCTTGTATGCCAAAGGGTTAACCCACATACAGTGGCTCCAAAAAGTATTCGTACACTATGTCACAAAGAAATTTGTTTAACCCTCAAAATTCTGAGTCTGACAGAAGTATTTGATAATACTTTGTGGGTATGTAGATCGTAATAGTATACGTATGAATAAATCTCTTGTTTTCATCTAAATACCATTTTAAAGGGACGAAACTAGCGTTGAAGTTTCTGAATTTTCTCTCATTTTTTAAAGATAACTTTGTAATGGTACTTCATGAAGCAAAACCTTTCAAATAGAAAATGTTTAATTTTTAATACTCTATCTTTTCTAGCTTCAGTAGTTTAAGCTCTGCGATGATGAATCAATCGGTCAGTCAGAACATGTCTTTTCACACGTATAAATTTCCGTTTTACAAAGTTAAATTTATATTCCAATTGACCCGCGGTTTGGGATGATTTTAACACTTTCTCCAGTCTTCATTTCTGTTAATAACGTATATATTATTTATCATAAAATTTTATTTGTAAGTGTAATAGTTTTTGCGTAATTATAGTTCAAAGTCAGGTTGTTTCTGTTGAAAATGAATCAATAAGTATGTCACGTCATCTATGATGATCCTGTGATATTAGGACTGTCGTGTTATATTCTTCTCATAGATTGTATGTAGTTAGCTTGTGTTCTAGTTTCTTTTGTTGCTATTGTCTTTGGTTACTCTTACAGTCATGCATTACTCTTACAGTGGCTCAAAAAGTATTCATTCACCATGTCACAAATAAATTCGTTTAACCCTGAAATTCGGAGTCTGATGGAAACATTTAATAAAACTTTGTGAGTATGTAGATCGTAATAGTATACGTATGAATTAATCTCTTCTTTTCATCTAAATGCCATTTTAAAGGGGTGAAACCAGCGTTGAAGTTTCTGAGTTTTCTCTCATTTTTAAAAGATAACTTTGTAGTGGTACTTGATGAAGCAAAATCTTATAAATAGAAAATGTTTAATTTTTAATTCTCTATCGCCCTATCATAGAAAAAGAACCCAGAAACGCTTGTATTCGAAGCGTGAACAATCATTGAAACTTTGAGGTTCGTTATCAGCCCCCTTAAAAGATATTTTGCCGCGAAAAAAAATTGCTCCATGCAGAACACACTATGCTCTGTACACACATAAAGTTTCATTGAAATCAGTTTCAGAATTTCAGGATTAGGTGAACTTCCTTGTAATACTTTTTGGAGTCATTGTATATATTTGCAATATACACCTATCCAATTTTTGATGATAATTTATAATAAGAATTATATAGTGGAAAATGCTTCACTCGGTATCATACTTTAAAAGATTATTCAAACTTGTGAAATAAATAATTAAAACTTTTAAGAAAGTAAAAAATGTAAAAGAAGTATAAAAAATATATAGTAATATTTCGGAATACTTTATGCGAATATCTGCTACCAAATGTGAATTAAAAAAGTGAATATATGCATCGTATAAAGTGTTTCTAGGGCGTCCAAAAATGTGCGGGCCCTGGTAGTACGTTGCGCGAGCAAAGCTCCATACATAATGTGTTAAAATTAACCCTTTGCACTCGAGAGGTGACCATTATTCGTTTAATGATACTAACTTCAAAAATTTTCAAATTCGAAATATTTACTATGATTCACGTATATTAAACTTTATTTAGTCTAGTTAAGTCGTATATTAAAATTTAGATAATGTTAAAATTAACCCTTTGCACTCGAGAGGTGACCGCTGGTCGTTTAATGATATTAACTTCAAAAATTTTCAAATTCGAAATATTTACTATGATTCACGTATATTAAACTTTATTTAGTCTAGTTAAGTCGTATATTAAAATTTAGATAATGTTAAAATTAACCCTTTGCACTCGAGAGGTGACCGCTGGTCGTTTAATGATACTAACTTCAAAAATTTTCAAATTCGAAATATTTACTAGGATTCACGTATATTAAACTTCATTTAGTTTGGTTAAGTCGTATATTAAAATTTACATATATGACTATTTAACGTCCGGGTCTGAACTAACGTCTGAAAATTTGCGAAACTATCATATGCTAGGATTACGATGTCCCATGAGAGGGGACAGCCGAGTGCAAAGGGTTAAAATAAAACTCAAAGGATAAGACAGCACGCCTAACCCCTTCGACGTTACATTTATTTCTGTTCCTTTTTTTGTTTAATAATATCAACCGTCCCTTCGTTACCACCTCTGACTGAACTTTGCCGCCTTTATTCAAATTTTCCTTCGTTGACGGCAGTCTAGAAAATGCTTGATGCATGCATCTATGCTAACACGCGCATATCAAATCGGCCACTTCTTTAAAATGCCTGGCACTAAAAGGGTTAATAAATAAACATAGTTTTTAACAATGAAAATAAATCCAAATACGAAATCATTTAGACTGCTCATTACTTTATTCGCCATTGCGTTTAGTTCATATACATTCATTAAAAATAGATCTAATAGCATTATGTATTAACTTTTTATTTTCATTTGAAAAACTTCATCCATTATATTGTTAAGTGGTTTATGTATATTATGAAAAATAAAAGTTTTTATTTTTTATTTTTCATCGCATGATCCATCTTTATGAACTATCAGTAAACTAGTGATCAACGTTCCAGGCAGATCTGACTGATGATCTATCTCACTTCATTTTTCAATATCTTTGCTTGAATAGTAATCATTAATATTCGACTTACACCCCCGCGTTGGATGGCGTCCTAGAATTCCATGAAAGGCCGATGGAACGTAGAGCTATTGATTCGCTCGTGAACCCAGTTAACCGTGAAGCTGTGAAGTACGGATAGTGAAGGCTTCGATGGGTAGGTTTCAAAACCGTACAATGTCAAGTCATAAAGAATGGTTTTTAGGTGCCTGTCTCTGATTGCTTTGATTTTCAGAAGGTAAAACTTTACTTTAGTGATTTCACCCTAAATTAATTTACACTACTCGGTTTCTTCGAAAGAGTCCGACAAATTTTAATATTGAAAAAAGAAATATATATCGGTGGAAATTGAAAAAGTAACGTGCTTGTGCCATTTTTTGGCAAAGAAAACGTAAAATTAAAAAATCTGCGGAATGCGTAGACCGATTCTCATAATTTTTAAGTATACTATAGAGAACGAGATTCTGAACAAGTTTTGTCTGAACAATATTTATCGCACGGCCTTAGTTTTCGAAATATCTATAAAAATTTTTAATACTACACATTGAACTCAGTCTGTACGTGCGCGCGTGCGTAGGGTGGCCCTTAGCTGTAGGAAATGAAATTCTTTGCCAAATTTAATGTCGCAATCTATCATATGGTAAGCCTAATCAAGAAAGTAATTTCTGTAACATTTTAGATCATTTTAAATAAAGTTTTAAAATCTTAGCGATGGTATGTTAATTTGCAGATGGCTTTGTACTGTTACTGTAGATAAAATCTTTCATGAAACTATATAATACTATAAAGTATTTTTATACATTTATTACCAATATATATTAATTATGTTACACAATTTCGCGATTAAAAATGAAGCTTTTAGTATATATACAAGAATTTGATTATTTACTTTTACCATAATCTAATGGAATTAGCAATTGTGAATAAAAACTATAATTATTTACCTAGTTATGAGGGTAAACTAGTATATAATTATGTTATATGTATTTTTCAATATATATTTTGAGTTAAAGCACATTTATTTACATTAAGATAAATTTTTCTGTAATCTTCTATTACTTGTTAAATTACTTATCCAATGTTGGGTCTCACTTTAATCAGAAAAGTTTCCGAATCAAAAATGGAAATGTTTTATGTTTGCAAATATTTGTAATGTAGAATTAAAATTAATCAGTAAATATTATCCAATGTTGGGTCTCACTTTAATCAGAAAAGTTTCAGAATCAAAAATGGAAAAGTTTCATGTTTGCAAATATTTATGATGTACAATTAAAATTAATCAGTAAACATTATCCAATGTTGGATCTCACTTTAATCAGAAAAGTTACAGAAATATATTTGTAACAATTAAATTATAAAGAAAATAAAGAATGGAAACGTTTCATATTTGTATATATTTATAACATACAATTAAAATTAATCAGTAAACATTATCCAATGTTGGGTTTCACTTTAATCAGAAAAGTTTCAGAAATATATTGGTAACAACTAAATTATAAAGGAATCAAAACTGGAGAAGTTTCATATTTGTGTATATTTATAGCGTACAATTACAATTAATCAGTAAACATTATCCAATGTTGGGTTTCACTTTAATCAGAAAAGTTTCAGAAATATATTGGTAACAACTAAATTATAAAGGAATCAAAACTGGAGAAGTTTCATATTTGTGTATATTTATAACGTACAATTACAATTAATCAGTAAACATTATCCAATGTTGGGTCTCACTTTAATCAGAAAAGTTTCAGAAATATATTGGTAACAACTAAATTATAAAGGAATCAAAACTGGAGAAGTTTCATATTTGTGTATATTTATAACGTACAATTACAATTAATCAGTAAACATTATCCAATGTTGGGTCTCACTTTAATCAGAAAAGTTTCAGAAATATATTGGTAACAACTAAATTATAAAGGAATCAAAACTGGAGAAGTTTCATATTTGTGTATATTTATAACGTACAATTACAATTAATCAGTAAACATTATCCAATGTTGGGTTTCACTTTAATCAGAAAAGTTTCAGAAATATATTGGTAAAAGTTAGATTATGAAGAAATCAAAAATGAAGAAGTTTCATGGTTGCGTATATCTATATATGTATATTGCTTCTCCGATATCCAAGCCCGAATCAGATTACACTACTCGCGGTCCGCTCGACGTCGAGCTTGCCGGCATGTAAAAGGAAGTTTTGGCTAGCAATTACGTTGTCCAACAAATTTAAACTTTTCTTTTGATTTCCAATAACCACTGGGTAATTCTTGTACAGCTCCGATTTCTAAACACGAATCCGAAAACAGAATTATTGAACAAGTCCAATTTTCGAAAAACCACAGTTTTTGTAAAAACATACAATTTTTAATTAAAACGGAGCAGAAATTTTATGAAATCTAGAACCATTTGAAAGGTTTAACTTGGCTTAAAATAAAGAGGAAATATTCATGAATATGCCAATGTTGTTAGATTCCGAGGTTTGGTGGTCTTCAAAATGGTTTAATTTTGCCAAACTTTAATTTACAAAATCTAGCACGTCACGAAGTATAAGTTGAAGACTACTGTGTCGGTTGCTGGTAACAAAAAGCTCTTGCTATGTTTCCTATCGTCCTTATATACGGCTTAACCCTTTGAACTCGAAAGGTGACCGTTAGTCGTTTAATGATACTAAGTTCAAAAATTTTCAAATTCGAAATATTTACTATGATTCACGTATATTAAACTTCATTTAGTTTAGTTAAGTCGTATATTAAAATTTATATAATGTTAAAATTAACCCTTTGCACTCGAGAGGTGACCGTTAGTCGTTTAACAATACTAACTTCAAAAATTTTCAAATTCGAAATATTTACTATGATTCACGTATATTAAACTTCATTTAGTTTATTTAAGTCGTATATTAATATACTAATTTAATTATTTAATTTAATTGAAAGCATTCTCTCATCTATTTCGTAAATAATTGATGTGTTTTCTAAGTGCGACTTTTTTTATGCGGTCCCTGTCCGCCGTCACATTTTACAATATGTAGAATAATACTATAATAATGCAATAATACATTACAAAATAAAGATTTAAATACCAGCGCTATTGCGCCGCTTGGTATTTCTCGACATAAAATAAAACAAACGCTATCGCGCTGCTTGGGACTTTTCGTATTCATTTAAAGGAAGCGCGATTGCGCTGTTTGGGATTCTTCGACAGTGTTATCTCAATACCTCTTGGACTTCAAACGGTTAATACCGGAAATATGGAATTGATCAATCAGGGAAAATTCAAAGAATCGCGAAAGAACATAAAGCGAAAAAGGGTGTCACTTGGAAAAGTGTACTGTGTAGTCGCAAAGAAAATAAGTATATCCGCTGCAACAAAAACAAGAATACGCATAAAATAAAGTAATTCCTTCGCGTAGGTGGAGTGCCGGAAGTATTCTTCCAGAGTTCCCGGTACTCCTCCCAAATACGCAGATGTAGGTCATCGTGGAGGTTTTAGTGGGTAAAAATCCTACATAATCTCACCACTCCCCTTCCCCCAGGGTAGTGAGGTATTTCTTGAAGATTTCCTCCATGGAAAAACAAAAGGTTGTACTGTAGGCACTAGGCTTATGACATCAAATTAACACTTTGCCAACCCGTCGTGGGTCAATTTACTATACAATCCCAACCGACTAATTCTGATGCGGATACAACGCTAATAAATCGAACACAATGATTTTCTTTTAGTAATTAACAGTTTAATATTTCTTTACAGTATACAGGGTGTCCCAGGTTTTAATGTTCAAACTTTGTTAGTGTATTCTATGGCACAAAATAAGAAAAAAATGTTATGTAAACATAGGTCATATAGAGCTTTATTAAAAAGTTATAACAAAAATTTAATGTAGTAGAACGGAAGGAATTTTGCAAATATCTCGGAAACTAAGGCCTACCGACGGTTATATGTATAGGAAAAAGTTGTTCAGAATACTCTCTTCTATAACATATTTCAGAATCATTAAAATCGGAGTTGAGGCCCCTAAAGTAAATAATTACCTATTTCTTAGTGTTTAAACGTGTCCGCTTGAATCTATTCACACGCCAGCTCTCGTTGCGATCCTCACAAGCTATTATTGGCGAAAATTCGTTTCAATGTTTGGTAACCTCAGATAGTAAACATAGCTTACATAAACACACTGAAAAACACAATACTGTTGATCTGTCGAAGCCAATGCTCGCAGTAACAGCAAGTTGATTACTATTCCTATTCTGAATTTTTGTTATAACTTCTTAATAAAGCTCTATATGACCTATGTTTACATAACATTTTTTTCTTACTTTGTGCCATGGAATACACTGACAAAGTTTGAACATTAAAACCTGGGACACCCTGTATATACAATCTCGCTGAAAGCAATCATCTTCGTGTAAGGGAACATTATTATTATTATTATTTATTTATTTAATCCTTGCCTACTGGCTTAGGATACTTCCAGTTTACAATTTTCCATTTTTCCATTTTATAATCCATCTTATTTTCTATCTGTCTAATTGCACTTTCTATTTCAAATTTTTAGATAAAACAAGATAAAAGAAAAACTGTTCCTTAATTATTAAACTTATTTTCCTTAACTATTTATTCTTATATCTAACTTAGCCTAATCTGTTTACTACTTCTGCTCTTTGATCTGTTTTTCTCTCCTTATTATTATTACTATTTATTTATTTAATCCTTGCCTACTGGTTTAGGATACTTCCAGTTTACAATTTTCCATTTTTCCATTTTATAATCCATCTTATTTTCTATTTTTCTAATTGCACTTTCTATTTCAAATTTTTAGATAAAACAAGATAAAAGAAAAACTGTTCCTTAACTATTAAACTTATTTTCCTTAACTATTTATTCTTATATCTAACTTAGCCTAATCTGTTTACTACTTCTGCTCTTTGATCCGTTTTTCTCTCCTTCCACCCTTTGGTTCCTCGCTCTTCTCTTTTTTTTTCTCTTTTTCTGTTTATTCTTTTCATCTCTATTATACCCTCTCCCGACTCGTTTAATAGTGTGTAAGCGAACGTTACAAAACTTACGAACGAAGCATGTAAAAAGCCGATTAACAGGCACCCGGTCGTTAAGGTGTTAATACCTAAAATCTTAGTTAAATTTTTGTGTATGGCTTACAAGATACCTCGTATACAGCAAACCGAGTTTTGTGAACGTGTTAAAAGTTAAGAAAAAGAGACGAAAGCGTCAAAAAATGAGACCAGAGATGATTTGAAAGATTAAATGAAAATTAACGAAAGAAATGTCAGACATGAAGGAGAGCACAAAAATAAGAATACTACAGTTGATAGAAAAAACAAACGCTCCACAAAAAGAATAAAGCTTTAGAAGAAACGAAGAACGTTAAAAGAAACAGAGGGAAAGGACATAATGCAATTATAAAAGGTTTACCTATAAAAGGTGGGATAAAAGAGGCAAAACCTTTCTCCAAAGTAAGCTTTAGAGAAGAAACAGACTTCTTATCGAGAAGGAAATTAGAAATACAGTATTCCCACCTTAAATGTTCGTTACTCGGGACTAAAGAGGAACATTTATCGAAAGGGGATACGTTTTCTTGTGTTTTCATACTTAATTGAACGTAGAAAGAGATAGAAAAAAAAAGATAAAAAGACAGCAGCAGTCGAGTTGAATTGCTACACACTATATGTTACGGGCTATAACATCTACGAGAGATAATGCTAAGAAAAAGGTAAATTTTTTTTATTTTTCGCTTGTTTTGCATTCGCACAAATTTTTTCAATATATCCCAAACCCGAATTTATTTATGTACAATAATGTAAATTACGTATTAGAATTTACTATGTACAAATAAATATAATCGAAATTATATCATATTTGGTATATACTAAAACAATTTTTATGAAAAACAAATGAAAAATAAAAATATATACAAGTAAAGAATAAAGAAGGAAGGAAAGTGAATTGAAAAGAGATAAATGCTTTCATTGAGTAAACCTTATGTTTTGTTAGAGTATTGTATGTATGCTTGTTGCTTTGGTACGCTGTAATTGTCATTCACTAAATTAATTTTAGACGACTGATTTGAACGTAAAGTAAATTCTGAGATGTATTTCATATGGTCTTAGGTTCTTCAGATCCATTTCTTTCAAGTATATCTCTTAGAAACAGTATAGAATAACAGCAACGAAAGGAAGTCAAATTCCCAGCTAAACTATTATTTTTATTATGTTCCCCATCATCCTCCCAATTGCAGTCGCAATCATTGTCATCCAGTTCTCCAATAATTGACAGTGCTAGTGATATCGAGAATTTTGATGATGAAAATGATGAAGATGAAAATAATTGTTTCAATATTTGAATATTTGGACAGCACGGAATTAAATTCGAACGAATTATAAAATAATAATTTATAATTTTCAGTTTAATCCTTCCATATTTTGCCTCTTAGCTGCTGATAAAAATGTTACTAAAACTTTATTAAATTTAATCGAAATCTATTGTAAAAACTTAGTTCATGCTAAAAAAAGCATAAAAGCCTTTGATCATAAAAAAGATATACATAAATCGCATTGCATGCAGTTATATATTGTGTATCGATGCCGCCATTTTGAATTTGAAATTTTTGATTTCAGATTCGATATTAGCAACCTCAAAAACTCTAAATTATTAAGTTTTAAAAAGATCTGATGGAGTTTTGTATTTTTGGCTACGAATTATCGTTTTCTAGCCCACTGTGCACTAAAAGAATGAACACTTTATCTTTTCCACGTGTCCAACGGCCTAGCTTGCTTTCACCAGTCTTTGCCTAGTAACTTTTTTCCCCTCTCGGCTTCATCGTTTGTCTTCGGACTAAACGATAAACGCCATCCATCAGAATTATCTATTAAAACCATACTGTATTCCATCTTCAAGAATAAAATATGCTTTAACACGTTTAAGACGTTATAATCCACCGTTAGGTTAGATTACCAACTTAATTCATCACTTTTGATTATTATTATTATAATTATGTGTATTTAACAAATGGTGTGGTTGTAAATTAAGAAATTATACATCAATGATATTAAACTATTTTGTAAAATCGGTAAAGTAATTTAGGATTTTAGGACTAGGGTTGTGAATTGGTATTAAAATGCTGGTAATAACAATAATAAACTATTTATTACCAGTTAACACAAACTCTCAAAGAGACGACTTTTACTTTAAAAATAATTTACGAGAAGTGCAGAAGTGCTTGCAAAGGCGGCTAGCTGTTAATTAACTTTTTGGTGTTTGTGTTTCGGCTGCCACCGAAAAAGGGACGTAACGAAAAAGTTCCAGAAACCTGGGAAGGGGTTAGGGAAAATCCCTAGGACCACTCCGCTATGCCGGTCCGACGATTCCGCAGTAATGGTCAGTACACTGATTTATTGGCTCAAGTACGAGGGTCGTCCTAGAAGTACCCGACTCGACATAGAAAACACAAAAATTTTTGAAAAAAATGTATTTATTTTTCAACATAATCTCCTTTCAGTTCTATACACTTTTTCCAGCGATGTTCAATAAGTTCGATACCCTTTTTATAATAAGAACTGTCTTGCTCTTCAAAATAACCGTTAACTGCCGACATCACTTCTTCATCATTGGAAAATCTTTGACCACTGAGCCAATTTTTCAAGTTTGGGAACAGAAAATAATCCGAGGGGGCTAAATCTGGCGAATAGGGTGCATGAGGTAGCAATTCAAACTTTAATTCATTAATTTTGGCCATTGCAACAACGGTGACCAATTTTCTACATTTTCACAAATTCACTGCAAACGTTTACTATTGATGGCTGCCAAACAAAAACTAAACAACGTGACGTCTTCAAACTTGAAACATATGCTTTATAGATTGTGTACTTTCTAATACAGTGATATTTTTTAAATAACTACCTCCCCGCTCTAGGTCAGGCCGGGTACTTATGGGACCACCCTCGTATAGGGACGGTTATACGTACCCTACAGTAACATTAAATTGCATGTTATATCTAGCGTGATCAAACAGAGTGACATCTTTTGGTAATATGCAAGTCAACGCTTGCATGTCTGGCTGGTTCTCAAGGGGAACAATCTGGAAGCTCAGATTTCTCCATTTCCACAGCTCGTGATCATTTTTACTGTTGCATTGACAAAACAATACCAGTGCAACTATAAATATACATATACGCGTGTAAGTAAATATAATCCAAATTATATTCTGTTTAGTGTAATTTTAACACGTTGACTGCTATGGGGGTCACCGGTGACCGGCACTCAACTTGGCAGTGGCGCCATGGGTGTCACCGGTAACCGGCGCACTCAGATTGCTAGAAAAACATAATTTGAACAAATGTCAATAATTATCGATTTTTTATTATTACCATCGTTAACGTAATGGTGTGAAGAAATTAATGAAGTATAAAACATCGAAAAATACTTATACACTATAACTTATTTATCGTAGGTAATATTCCAATAGTATATGTACCGCATAATAGAAAATTCATCGTGGCGCCACGGGCAAACCTTGTAAAACTGGCGTGGCATTCAACGTATTAATCAGATAAATATTACTTATATGTTAAAACGTTTTCGTTTCATCTCTTGCCTGACTAAATTTTTTTTTCTCATCTTCTACATTCTTGACTTTCTACAAATCCTTAGTTCAATATTCGTGTATGGCTCAGTAGTTTGTAATCCCTACCATAGGTGTCACATTTCTTCGATCGAGAGCGTCCAACATAAGATCATAAGACGTATCTTTTACCACAGGCCTATTTTCCCACCACTGTCATCAATCGTAAGAGAGAGAGGGGGATAGTTTAGAAAAGAATAACGTCGTAGGACATGAGAGATGGGAAAGAGTCAAGTTGATCGATTGGTCACGAGTTCGCGCGACGGAGTGGGAGGTGGCGGGAAGCGAGAAGTGATCATCTAGTAGCCGCGAGATAGTCATATGTCTCGGGCGATGGAAGCGGAGTAGGAGAAGTTTTTTCTGCTCCAGAGCAAAGTTTGAACAGGCATGTCTTACCGCAAGGACAGCAAACTTTTTCTCCGTCAAGAGCCACAGAGTCCCCACCATCAGGTACAATCGAACTGTACCCTACTTCTGTGCGAAACCACGGACAGGAATGTAAATAGTAGCATTATTCTTGTAGTCGATTCTGAAACGTTTCTGATCGAAACGGTTAGTCGACAACTCCAACGCGGCGTTCTTCAATTGTTTTCGTATTGTCTCGCAAAACAAAGGGATACACATTCGGAGTTTGGTTTCTAGACAGTTCGGTCGTATAGTTTATTTCAATATAATTATTTTTGGTTTGTTAAACATTGTAAACAAAGCATATTATTTCTAGTAATTAAATTGTCCTAGTACATTCTTAAATAAATATTCTCTAATAAATATACTACTATTGTCCTAATAGATTCTTAAATAAATATTCTCTAATAAATATACGACTATTGCCCTAGTACATTCTTAAATAAATATTCGCTAATAAATATACTACTATAAACAACGGCGTTTTGTAAATAATAGCATTATTCTTATAACAACACATTTTATTTAAATGAAGTCGAATAATCAATAAAATATAAAATAAAAAACATAAAATAAACTGTAAAAGACACAAAGTTTTGTGCAAGCGAAACTACAATAGGACAACGTGGCAATAAGCGAACTAGTGAAAAATAAAGTTTCAAATACTAGGTTAGCAGAAACAGAAGACGCGAGATCACGGTGGAGTTAAACAGGTATATGGAGAGGAGGCATTTTTCCTGCCATTTGGTGGGGGAAGATCTATGTAGGAGAAAGAGCCGCAAGTGATCCGCGGGTCGCCAGTTAGCGGTCCCTGTCTTACCGCATGAATACACCTACAGTAGCGGACAAAAGTTTAAGACGAGAGGACATTGTAGAACATAGTTTTATAGTCTGTAAATATTGTCTGTACATTCATTTTCATTGTTATTATGGTGGAACACCATTTATTGATTAGCACAGAATGCAAATTTTGTTTATCGTACTATTTTTTTATAAATTGATTAATTTGTTTTCGTTGACTTTTTTATTCTTAAGCTTTTATCCGCTACTGTATTCATTTTTATTGTCATTATAGTAGAACACTATTCATTGATTAGCATAGAATACAAATTTTTTTCAGTTCTACGGCTATTAACGCATTAAATGAGAAATTACAGTTCTATTATGTCAATTAATTATGCTAGCAATTCGAATTAAAATTAACAGAAATTAGGTAATTTAATTTCGCTGACTCTTTGGTTTTAAACTTTTGTCCGCCACTGTATGTACGATCTCGAGCAGCGTGGTGCAGTTTACTGTACCGATGCTTGTTTACAGGGTGCTACACACCGTGTTCGCTCGCCTGACCTGTTACAGAAATTTTGCTTTATACAAGGTGTTCGGACAAAGCTGGGAGAAAACAGTAGAGGTAACTCTATGTAACATTCTAAGGCGAAAATCAAGAGTAACAATATTGCGTTTGACGCCTTGTTTATTAGTTATAGGCAAGTAATAAAACGGACTATTTTACGCCTGAAAGTAGGCAAATGGAGCAACACAGTAGGTAACGTTAATGACTACACAGTGATGCTCAGTCATAATTACATGCATTTCTGTAGCTGTTCAGAAGTAAGCAGAGTTGGCAGAATTTAATGCAATTAAGAATTAACGATTACGATTCCAGTATTTAATCGTCAATCGCAATTAACGATTAATCTAGATATTAATTCCTTGATTGTGATTAACGATTACGATTGAAATATGTAATCGTTAATCTCAATTAACAATTAAAATAGGAATTTGATCTTCAATTAATAATTAAGTACTAAAATAAATGTACTTTCCTAAGTCCTGTAAAAGTAATACTTGAATCTTTCTTGGGTGTGTTCGATTCAGCATGCATCGTCAACGACAATGAAGACAAAAACAAGTAACAATTGTAAATCAGAGTTTGGCATCAATCGATCAAAACTTTTTGTCTGATTAAATGATTGATGAAAACGATTAAAGAAATTAATTTCATCAATTGATTAATTCAGTCGTCCATTTTTTTACGATTAATTTCTTTGATCAACGATTGAATTAATTGATTGATAAAATTAATTGTCAATCGTTGATCAAAGAAGTTAATTGTCAAAAAATGGACGACTGAATTAATTAATTGATCAACATTTTTTATCTCATTGAATGATTAATGAAAACAATTAAAGAAATTAATTTCATCAATTGATTAAGTCAGTCGTCCATTTTTTGAAGATTAATTTCTTTGATCAACGATTTACAATTGATTTCATCAATCAATTAATTCAATCGTTGATTTTCGCACGATTAATTTCTGTAATCGTATTCACCAATTATTTAATCAAATTAAAAATTTTAATTGATTGTTGCCCAACTTTGAAGGTAAACCATATTCCGCACTTAGTTACGTCTGAGCATCACCGCGTAGTCATTGACGTTACCTACCGCGTTGCCCTGTTTGCCTACTCTCAGGCGTAAAATTGCCCGTTCTTTAATTGCTTATAACTAATAAACAAAGCGTCAAACGCAATAATGTTACTCTTGATTTTCGTCTTAGAATGTTGCATAGAGTTACCCCTTTAATTTTCTCCTAGCTTCATCCGAATACCCTATATGTTCCAAAGCACACATCCAGGTAGCGTTCTCTCTTAGCCGTCGAATCCCAACGTACACTATATGGCTTTAGCAACTGCATTAACCAATTATTTCATATTGCGAATCGCTTTGGCAACTCAGTCGATATTTTGGTAATTCACTTTTTGCTGTGTAAAGGTTCGACCATTCGTGCAGTACATCGTCCTTGATACGAATTTATGTACTCTACCATAATTGTTTATGTAAACAATATACATGTGTTTTATTATCACGTACTTAGTTACATTTTTATTTTTGTTTAGTATTAATTCTCTTATTATTTAATTTTGCTCTGTCTACCGATCCTATCTTTTAGTATGCTTTATTCTTACATGTATCAACTAGGTTAGAGAATCCCTTTTAATTTTTATTTCTTGATTTGTTTTTATCCTTCATCTGTTTCTGTTTGACTAATATTATATACTTAATATTTAAATAGTGATATTACTATATCGGTACTAGACTACTATATATTAGACTGTAATAGTACAAAGTGTTCGTTATATTAGAATAATAAATATATAATAATAAATACATAATAAAATGATTTGGATAAAGGACTAATAAAAAATACAGAATTTCAAATTTAGTATTACTTCCTACAAAAATTTAATCCAAGATCATATTACATTATACAGCATCCGACAATTGTGCTGTCACATGAAAGGCTTTACTGGTTCCAAGAAATATCTCTTTAATAGTAACGACACGGGTCTCAAATTTTTCTGGCGGATAAATTCGTCTAAAGTTGCATAAAAATCGGCGATTAAAATTTTGGTATGTTCTTTTTTTCTGAATAAACATAGCTCAAACAAAAAAATGTTTTGCCATGTATTAACTCTTTGCACTCTGAATAATTTTTCAATTTTATTGTCAATAACTCCCTAATTGGCGCGGTGGCGATCACGCGAAGTGGATCCTCACGGTCTCCTTTTCTCCAAAAGAATAAAAATTACAGAACGAAGAATGAAACTATGTAACTAATTGGGAACTTTAACTGGAAAGATACTACGAACTAAAATACCAAAAGATACAAAACCAACAAAAAAGGGAAGATGTTATGAGTGTATACTGGAGGCTAAAAGCAGACGCGTAAAATATAATAGTTTATTAAAATCAATGCAGATTTGTTACAATTGCAGGAACCATGTGTGCATAAAACATTCATTTAATACTATACTTTGCCATTCATGTTTATCAGAAGAATTAAGTTCAAACTAGCTGCACGTTACTATACTACTTTATAATAGTATTTAATTTTATAAATATACATAAATCAATACAAATTGAACGCAAAAACATATATTGTCTTGTTTATAAACTATACCATATCCTAACGTTGCAAAAAATTGTCAAAAAACAACTTTTTCCAGGATAAATGTATAAAAAGAAGTATGGGTTCGAGGAACCCTCCCTTAGGAGCTCGCGTAACAGATCGAGGCTCAGGAGTTCTAGGGTTAAGAAAAATTCAAATGTTAGGAAGGTGGATCCGGCACGAAAAAGCCACTAAATTAATTTGCATACCTAATATCTAGCTCGGATCATTAATCATAACTGGTCATAGAATAATAATTAAGGATTAACAATTGCATGACTAATGACTGTTCGCTAATTACAATTATCGATTAATATGTAATTACGACTAACATTAATAATTTTATATATCTTGATTAATGAAAGTAATTATTGTTGGCAAGAGACTAATTATTCTGATTGATCAACATTTTAGTCATTATTTAAATATGCCTAAATATGCATAACTCTAATTAATGAGAGAAACGGTACTTTAATTGCTCATAATAATTATCGATAACGAAATCATTATTAGAATTGCATTCGACCAACCAAGTTTCAGGGTTTCTTATTTATTTTATTATCGTAAACGAAACAATTTTTATTTAAATTCTAATTTTATAGTAATTAAAGGAGGAGCTAATTATCTTCATTCTATTATGCTTTCAAAGTATTTAGTTAGTGGCAACAATAACGTAGAACTTTGGACACTGAATCACCTACATTTTGGAAGTAATTAATAAGAGTTTTGAAGAAAGTTCTAAAATATCTAAATGACAATAGTAAATTTAATTCATAATAACAGATGGACTAATGTCGTGATATCTGAATTGGAAGCACTATAATGAAACCTCTCTTCAAAGATAATAAGATAACATTATAAAATTACTATTGAAACGTGTAGATATAAATTTCTCTAAATAGCACTAAGTAAATCTCTTAATAATTTAAGCAGACATTCTGACTTTAGACTATTATACTTATAAACAAAACTTTTACACAAAAATGTTACTTAATTATATGACATTATTGAGCCATAGTAGTTCCATTTTACGACAAGTAATACCTAAATTATTAACAGAAGATGAAGACTGGAGAAAGTGTTACAACCATTTTGAACCCCGGATTAATTACAACACAAATTTAATTTTACAAGATGGAAATATTTAATTAACAAAAAGAAGTAAAAAAATACAAAAAAATGAATAAAAATAGAATAAAAGAATACGAAAAAAGCTACAAATCAAATTCTTTGACAAATTTCAATATTTTTACATGACCATAGATTATTCGGTTTTACAATTATGACGAAGGTATAAATCACGTTGTTTGGATCTTTCATGTAAATAATTTTATTCATGCGAAAGAAGTAAATATAAATCAAATTCTTTCGCTTCTCACTTCGAGTTTGTGTCAGTCACTTGGTTGTAATGTTATTTCCGTCCTTTACTACTGATGTTACGATCATGCCCAACTGTACTCTCGTACTTTAATTACAGACTTTCATCGATCAAAGCTTGAAAGTGTTAAGTGTTAAAAATAATATTATTGTGTTAAACTAAATTTGATAGAGCTTATTAAAATACTAATTAATAAAGTTGATAAAACTGACAAAAGTTTGTATTCCACTTTATTAAAAAGTGTAATATTACACTGAAAAGTTACATTGTAAGTTACATTGAAAAGTAACTTTTATTGCTCAGAAACAAGTTATCCCAATAAAAGGGTAGAAAGTTTTGCTCCGACTAAGTACAAATAAATGACTTTTTACGACCAACTTATTATAATATGTTAATCACAAACTTAAAACCTTAAAATAGAATAAATTTAACGATACATAAGCCAATAACAATAAAAGGAATAAGTATATTACTTCCTAATCTTTTTTTATATTTTCTTAAAATTGGGACTTTTAGTCTCGATCGAATTATACGAACTCATGAGTATTTTATAATGATAACAACTAATGATATACAGGTAACCCTCCTATAACGCGGTAAATAGGTTTCTAGAAAATGCCGTGTTATGTGAAACCGTGTTGTATGAGACCCAGAGCCAGTACAAAAAGGGGGATTACGTTCCGAAAACTTATTAAAAACAAATTTTTTTTTTTAATTCTACATAAACAACTTTTATTAAAAATATAAATGTATGTACAAAAAAAAACAAAAATATTATTTTAATTTAATTCAACTAAATTGCTTAACTAAACCAAATGAAATTCAATATATATGAACCTTATTATTAGGTATGCAAATTAATTTGGTGCCTTTGCATTTAACGCTTTGTAATTTCCATTCAAATTAAAATACCATTCCTGCCCTATGGTGATTTGAAAGTAGCCACATTGTACTCTAACCCTTTGCGGTCCTATGTCGAGCGTCACTTGACACAGCGCACAGTGGGGTATTTGTCCCGAAAAATTGTACAAAACTCTTTCAATATTCAATCAATCTTTAAACTGACATAACTTCGCTGAAATTTATTCAAATTGGATAAAACAAAGGCGATTTTAAAGTTAACCCTTTGCAGTCCTATGTCCAACGTGTCTCAACACATCGTCGGCATAGGACCTGCTGAAATGAAATTGCGAATGCAGCGCGGGCTGCAAAGGGCTAAGGAACGTTAAAACAATCAACGACAACTCGGCATAATTTCATCTAATAACGGTAAACAATTTGGCGTTCCACAAAGAACATTTGAAGCACTGCATTTTTTTTGCTTTGAACCGAAGAAAAATGCTTCTGAAGCTAAAGAAATGGTTTGTTCCGCTGTGCAAAGAATGGTTTCAAAGATTTCGAAACGTAAATTTTAATCTATCGGACAAGACGTCCAGGACAGGCAAGGAATTTTAAGAAAACTTTTGAAAAACGTTTGAAAAAACTAAACAAGGGCTTACGTAGCAACTGGGTGTTACCCACCAATGCTTATCGCAACGTTTATTTCAGTTAAGGAAAATTTAAAAGTCAGGAACGTGTGTTTTGCACGAAAAATGGCACCAAATTAATTTGCACACCTGATAAGTATTTTACACTTGAAAATCTTTGAAGTTAGAATTACTGGACGACTATGAATGTAAAGGGTTAACTCAAGAGATAACAGATAAAGACAGTCAATCTTGTGAGACGGAAACGACTGTTTTTAAAATGTGTCAAACGAAAAGAATCGTAAATGCAACAATAGCAGATCGAAAGCGTAAAAGTGGTGAAAAGCAATTTTATCTAAATATTTTTCAAATTTTATTTTTGAAAAGAATAAAAACAAAGCTACAATTGCTTCGTTTGTGCTCGTTCGAGCACCTTCAATGTTACAAGACTGTAAATCGTACGGTTGTCCAGCTTTTTCATGAACGCTATATTGAAAATTTGAAGCTTTGAACAAGCTTGTTTATAAAATCAAGCTTCCAGAAGCTTATTTGCCTTTGCATAATTATATATAATCATTCTATTTTTATTTTTATTTTATATCTGCTAATTTTGTAATAGCCAACTCAATAACGAAAAAGAAGACAATTAAACGACGCTGATGGCAAAGAAAATTATTTGAAAACCTTCAAAGATATGTTTGTTTATGATTAAAAATTCGGTTATATAAATAAGGCTTGGAAATTGTTGAATTAAAATGTATAAAAAAATGCTGAAGACAAACGTCGGTAATTTCATTTAGACTAAGTTTGCAGACAGTATGTAAAAAGTCTGTGTGTGTGTGTGTGTGTGTGTGAGAATCGATCGTTATAACGCGAAGGGTATAAAAATTCAAGATATCCTTACTGTTGTTAATCGCCGTTGTTCTAACCTGAACCTAACCTGAACCCTTTGGCATACAAATAAAACTTGAATTTAAGTTATTAGTTTCCTGCAAGCTTACATTTAATCAGGTTATGTTAATGTTAATGGACAATAATTAAGTAACATTATAAAATAATAAATTAATAGTTCTGTAAAGTATAAAACGTTTCAAAACATCTTGACGTTTCCCAGACGTCGAAGTCTACAATAGCACTTAAAATGAATGATGTCTCCCAGACGTCATTGTATGTCAAAGGGTTAATAGAGTAAAAATAAAAGTAAAAGAAAAGGCAATTATTACAATCTATCGAAGTATCATGGTGTTTTATTGGTAACATTTGAAATTCCTACGTTAAGGACCAAGTTTCGAGTCCCATTCGTAATATTTTTTTGAAAGTGTGTGCAAGCGATGGTACAGCTGAACATTGATAACTAACGGAGATCATTGCAGTCTGTCGATTATTATGATAATTACTATTAAGTGATTAGTTAGTATTAGAAGATGTTCAATTTTTGGCACAGCTCAGTAAAATATCAACAAAATATAAACATTAAAACAGTGATCATTTTTTAAATTTTAAATAAATATAGAAGTACCTATCTTTTATTTTTAAATATAGAAGTACTGCTACCTTTATTGTCAGCTTCCAATTAGTGTGCAACCTAAACGTTAAGTTTGATTCCAGAATAAAGTCTTCAAATAATATTTCCATTACCTTCCAAACTTTTTTATTATCCACAAATAGATAATACCTCACAGTTGATAAAACATTTCACTACTATGTATTATACACTCACGAGTAAGGATACAGTAATTAAACGACACGTTTAATTATTTATGGACATGAAATGTAAATCTTTTATAGCAGTACAGGGTTTCGTATTTTATTTTGCATACATACACATACACACACACACACGCACGAATTGCTTTTTTCATATACGAAAAATGTGTATATATGTATACTTTATTGTGATCTGATAAATTTTATTATTGGTTTATAAGTAGAAATTTATATATTGAATAGAAATTAACGTACAAATATCATAATCGATTAAAATATGTTTATAGAATAATAATAAAATTTATTGTAATCTGATAAATTTTATTATTAGTAGAGATTTATAGATTAAAAATTGACATACGATTGTCGTAATAGGTAAGGAAACGTATATAAAATAATAATTATATTTATCCAGATAAATAAATTTATTGAATATTCTTAATGTAGAATATAATAGTGATTATTTTGAGGAATATAGTTAATTTTATTCTACATATAGAATAGTTAAATCTGTATGAAGTTGTGTAGATGAATTAATAGTTCTCTGCATATATTATATATTAATCCCCAAATATACATCGTTCAAGTACCATTTTCCCAAATATCAGTACTCTTTTGTTCTCCTAAACCATAATAATTCTATACGATCGAATTCGCACAATTTTATCTCCTTCACAAAAATCCCTCATCATGCAAACTTCTAAAACAAAAGAAAAAAAGAAAAATTAAAATAAATAATATAAAAATTTGAATAGTTAAATCTGTATAAAGTCGTATAGACGAATTAATAGTTCTCTGCATATATTATATATTAATCTCCAAATATACATCGTTCAAGTACCATTTTCCCAAATGTCAGTATTCTTTTGTTCTCCTAAACCTTAATAATTCTATTCGATCGAATTCGCACAATTTTATCTCCTTCACAAAAATTCCTCATCATGCAAACTTCTAAAAAGAAGAAAAAAAGAAAAATTAAAATAAAGAAAAATTAAAATAAATAATATAAAAATTTGAATAGTTAAATCTGTATAAAGTCATATAAACGAATTAATAATTCTCTGCATATATTATATATTAATCTCCAAATATACATCGTTCAAGTACCATTTTCCCAAATGTCAGTATTCTTTTGTTCTCCTAAACCATAATAATTCTATACGATCGAATTCGCACAATTTTATCTCCTTCACAAAAATTTCTCATCATGCAAACTTCTAAAAAAAAGAAAAATTAAAAAGAAAAATTAAAATAAATAACATAAAAATTTGAATAGTTAGATCTGTATAAAGTCGTATAAACGAATTAATAGTTCTCTGCATATATTATATATTAATCTCCAAATATACATCGTTCAAGTATCATTTTCCCAAATATCAGTATTCTTTTGTTTTCCTAAACCTTAATAATTCCATTCGCTCGAATTTGCACAATTTTATCTCCTTCACAAAAATTCCTCATCATGCAAATTTCTAAAAAAAAAAGAAAAATTAAAATAATTAATATAAAAATTCAATGGTCAAGTTCACTTACCTTGTGCATGCTTGTCCTTGTCCATTTCTCTCGGATACGTCTAAGAGAAGTCGTGTCGTGTCACAATCCTCTTGGATCACTGCATCACGAAACTTTCCACCTTCGATCGATCTCGAATCTCACACGTTCGATCTCGTACGAATTATTTCCAAATGTTGTGCGCATCTGTCGGACTCCAGGGTGGACGAAAATGAACGGCAGGAAGGGATGGGAACAGACAGAGACGGTGAAACGAATTTTACGTGTTCGTCGGGTGGAAAAGAAGAGACGCTACGCGAGACAGAAAAAGAGAAGACAGAGAGAAGCTGCACGTGAAGGAGGCAGTAGACACCTTTGACAAGCAGCGCAGAAAATCATGCAGATCAGCTAGTGCACATCCTGCGGTATTTATATCTAATCAAATTAATCGACCGAGCCAATTCTGCTGCATATCCAACAGCGCGACGTCTGCTTATTCTTTACATCGAAATCCACTGCTGACCACAACAACGATCCATGGAAGTCAGCTTCATCTGATCAACAAAAGGTACGGGTTAACCCTTTCGCACCGAACACCGGATACATCCGGCATCCACACGATAACCCGTGGAGCCGAACGTCGGATATATCCGGTATGCACGATGTGATTATGTGTTGCTGTTACACATTATTCTTTCATTATTTTTAACCCTTTCGCTACGGGAAGATTCTTCGGCGCGCAATTTCCGCTGAACAAGTCGCCATGCCAAAAGTGTGGCACTTATGCCGCGTCCACACTGCTGTTCGCGAACAGCGAGCAGCGAACTCCTCAGCGAACAGCGAACAGTGTTCGGTCGGGAAGCGGTACATCAAAGAAACTGTTCGCGAGCTCGAAGCGTATCTGGACGCGTTTGTAACACAGTATGTGACAAAAGCTAATAGCGAACTGCCCATGAATTCAGAGCGAACAAGCTTGTAACTGTTCGCGAGCTCCAGTCTGGATATGCTGCGTTTTCCGTTGGCGAACAGCTCGCGAACCGCACGCGAGCAATTCGTGTGCTGCTCGCGAGCTGCTCGCGAACTGTTCTCTTCTATGTGGACGCGGCATTACGGAACAATTGCGATTGCCCGTCGTACGTTCAATACCGCGGAATCTTACGCAGAGCGTAATGCCGCGTCCACATTGAAAAGAACAGTTCGTGAGCTGTTCGCCAACGGAAACCGCAGCATGTCCAGACTGGAGCTGGCGAACTGCTCGCGAACAGTTACAAGCTTGTTCGCTTTGAATTCATGGACAGTTCGCTATTAACTTTTGCCACATACGGATGTCAATGTACATACTTTAAAAATGTCTGAACAAAATCTATTACTCGCAGCATCTGCATATTATATAATAAAAACAAATAATCATAGAGAAAAAAGAGAGCGTCGATGTTGGCAAAGACAATTGTTTACAACAAGAAAAACCTCTGGTGGAATCAGTTTAGTGAACAAATCATTACAAAACGAAAATGGATTTAAAAACTTTAGCAGAATGTCATACGAATACTGTGAAAAATGCTTGGTAGAAACTGTAGGAATGCGATCGAGCGGATGCGAGGCTGGAAAAGTCGGAAGAATACTTGAGTTGGGCGATTGTCGTGTGAACGCAGAATGTTTAGACTCGAATGTTTCTAAGGCGTGAAAGATGAGAACTTGAGAAAACAGTGCGACTGAGAAATTCTGGGTGGTCGTGACCGAATGCGTAGAGTGAAAAAGGTTGACAATTAGAATGAAAGGAAACGAGTGTTTGGAAGAATATATGACGGGGAAAATGCGAGTGCGAGGCAGAAAGCTTTTGACTAACGTAGAAGAAAGGTTTTGATTGTGAACGTAGAATGAGTGTTGAAGTTGCTAAGTTGTAAAGTCGTTTAAGTTGTTTTTGTTAAATTGTTTTAAATATACTGTTATTAATATTTTAATCGCTTCACTTTTATTTTTCACACCTGAATTCCATCTTCCGTTCTACATTTTATAGAACTTTCCTATAAAACTGACGACAATTGAGAGCTAGTCGAATTCCATAAAATTGCGTTACGAATGCATCCAGACACGCTTAGAACTCGCGAACAGTTTCTTTGATGTACCGGTTCCCGAGCGAACAGCAGTGTGGACGCGGCATAACTATAACCGGTCGTAGAAAGGAAAGGGTTAAAAAATTATTGCATAATGCAATAATACTCTGTTCGCGAACATTATTCTTTCACTATTTTTAACCCTTTCACTACGGGAGCGAAACTTCCGCCGAACAAGCCGCCATGCCAAAAGTGTGCACTTGCGGAACGATTCCAATTGCTCGCCGTAGGTTTAACCGTTTGAGTGCTAATTAAAGATTTGATGCACAATCAGGTGTCAAAGTCAGAAATTATTATCTTGTTTTTAGTTTGTTGTGACAAAAAAAACTTAAAAATGAACTTTTATCATACGATATTTCAAATCATCGAAATCGGTGAGGTATGAGCTAATGTAAATAATTTTCCATAATTCCTATTTGAGACTTGTATAAGTGGGTAGAATGGGACAAATTATGATGAATTCGGTTAGTCACAGGTGAACATAAATTGTTTATTGGATTAATCGTTTGAGTGCTAAGAAATTTTCTTGTATTGGGTTGGCAACTAAATGATTGCGGATTTTCTCGATAAATGGTTTTAGTACATTCTTTCGTTTTATCAACGTGTCCAAAGCACCTAACCTATATTGTTTTCTTGTTGCTTGGACTTCCACCTTGAATTAGTAAATAAATTTTATCGATTATTTATTTAGTTTCGTTTTTATCCCAATTTAAAAATGGAAAAACAGAACGCATATTTCAGACATATTTTATCGTATTTCCGAAAAGGCAGGAACGCACTGCAAGCATACAAGAAATTGTGTGCCATATATGAGGATGAAGCCTTGAAGGCTTTATTTATTTATTTCGTTCCATACAGAATTACTTATATCATAAAATTTTTAATGACGCTGATGATGTAAAATCTCATTTAATTCAGTTTTTTGCTGGTAAAGATTAGCAGCTTTATGAACATACAATTATGATATTGTCTGAAACATGGCAAAAGGTCGTGGACAAAAACGGACAATACCTAATTTAATAAAGTCATATTTTCAAGTAAAAATTTTAAATTTTGAATCATATTTAAAATCCGCAATCACTTAGTTGCCAACCCAATATATATGCTAAAAGTACGGAATGAAATGTGTTGTTATTCTTTTTGGAAAATAATAAAAACAGCAATAATTAACTCTAATTGTTATATAAAAAGTAATTTTTAGCAAATAAAAATTTTTAGATTTGTCTCTTCATATTATAGTCGTCTTCAGATAAAGTAGAATGACATGGTGCGTTTTGTAATTATCAGTGTAACACTTATCTTAAAAAAATAAAAGTAATTTTTTATATTTATATTATCAAGGACCATAATTGAATGGTATTAATACAAACTAAAATTAATACGAACACAATCGCTTTCATTATATTAACAAACAGCAGCTCGATAGCGCTTCGCCGCACTCAAACGGTTAAAATTGCCGGTCAACAATGTGTTAACAGATTGTATGCCGGTGGCATCTGAGGCATTTAAAACTGTAGGTGAAGAAAATATTTAAAATTTTATACATTATTGTAAAACACTAAAATTGGTTTGCATATTCATTATATGCAATTTAACGATAACGAAAAATAGAAACAAACAAATCGCCAAACAAAAGAATGTTGTATTATCGCAAACCCGGCGCTAAAGCAACAGACTTCCAAACCCGCGTTTTCGCGGGGCCGGCATACAATGTGTTAAACGGTTAATACCACGGAATGTTACGCAGAGCGTAACTATAATCGGTCGTAGAAAGGAAAGGGTTAAAAAATTATCGCATAAAGCAATTTTATATCGCCCTTTGAGCGCTGAATACTCTTGGCCTAAGTGCTTCGAAGAGACGGCGTGCTATCGCTGAAGACAAAGTATTGTTACTCGTACACTGACAATCGCATTGCAGTAAGCGAAAGATCGAAAAAATTGGCAAACGCATGTTTTCGTCCATGGTCCCTACGAGTAACTTTCGTCAACACTAAAAGGTTAACGCCGAAATGTGTGGCCACGGAAAAAGTCATAAGGCGAAGAAAACAAAAATTGACAAACACATACGGTGGCTCTAAAAAATATTCGTACACTGTATCATAAGGAAATTCACCTAATCTTGAAATTCTGATTTCAATGAAATTTTGTGTGTGTACAGAACATAGTGTAACCTGAGTAGAGCAATTTTTTGGCGGCAAAATATCTTTTAAGGGAACTGATAACGAACATCAAAGTTTCAATGATTGTTCATGCTTTGAATATAAGCTTTTCTGGGTTCTTTTTTTATAACAGGGTGATAGAGTATTAAAAATTAAACATTTTCTATTGAAAAGGTTTTGCTTCATCAAGTATCATTACAAAGTTATCTTTAAAAATGAGAGAAAACTCAGAAACTTCAACGCTGGATTCACCCCTTTAAAATGGCATTTAGATGAAAAGAAGAGATTAATTCATACGTATACTATTACGATTTACATACCCACAAAATTTTATCAAATACTTCTGTCAGACTCAGCATTGCAAGGTTAAACGAATTTATTTGTGACATAGTGTACGAATACTTTTTGGAGCCACTGTATATGCGTCCATAGTCCCTACGAGCAACTTCTGTCAGACGCGTATATGCGTCCATAGCACTCAAAAGGTTACACAACACCCTATACCAAAAAGTTAAGTGCAATAGATATACAATAATAAATGAAATGGGTCGAAAATGATTTGGTGTTGGCTTGTCGAGAGTTAATTCACAACAACGACGACGATGATGTTCGTTAACACTATTCCTACCACGACCGGTCAAATGACCGTTTTTAAAATTTCGATTTTTAGAATTTCACATATACAACGTAATCGAACCGCCTTTAAATTTTAGACTTTTCCTCAAATAAACCTATAATACATTTTTCAATATTCACTTTTTTTTCATTGTTCAGTTCCTGATAAAAATTTGTAGTCTGTCTTACGTGGGAATGTCACGATAGAAATAGGTATACGTGAAGTGTCGGTAGGAATAGTGTTAAAACTGTTTCAATATCACACAAACCAAATTTCAGTGTGCATCTCGAAAGGAATTACAATTTTTTTTATATCAAGAGGAAACCGAAGTAAAACTGAAACCACTTATGTTACCTACACATTTATTTAGTGAACGAAGATGGAGTATGTTAGTGGAACAAGGAACACCTTTCCACTAACCTCACACAATAGAAAATCATGAAATTGCAGGTGATTAAGTCCCTCTCCTTTTTCTTTTTTTTCTTTCTAAACAGTCGAGGACAATAAACAAACAATAAGCGTTTCTGTTTCATAGGATATCTATAGTCCAATAGAAATATTGAAAAAGCGTTTTGTAACATAAACCTGTGTTGTTAGTTTTCGTTTTTCTATTTCTCGTGAAAACCGATACTGATACTTTTTATTTTTATTCACAAATTTATTCTATTTTCCAAACTCGTAAATCGTTTTTAATTTTCAATAGATCTCTGAATTTCTTATGGAATATTCAATATTTTCAGTCCTTTTAATTTTACCGTATAAATAAATAAATACAGGTAAATCAACGATGGTAAGTCAACAATTATCCATAACGTTACTATATTTTTATTTCCACTTCTAAATTTCTAAATTTCTACACTATAATATTATCACTAGAAATCCCTATTACACGTGTACTTAAAATACATGTGAACACGTGTAATTAATATATTCCTGTATTAATCCGTGTATTATTACACATTTCCTTATACAAGGTTACACGTGTATCGAAATGCACGGATCATAATATACATGTATCCGTGAAATTATAACACGATTATATCGAAATACGTATAAGGTTTCGTGTATGTTAACATATCTCTATATTTTATTTTTTAACTAAGTATTCCAATGTTTCGATTTTAAATAAATAAATAATTTAATAAGCTTTAGGTGGAAATAAAAAGCATTATGATTCTACTTAATAAGTCGTTTATTTTGGTGGAAGGAAAATTATTAATCTCTTAATCAATAAGTTATTAATTTTTAAACTTTATTAATAAAAATCATAATGCTTCTTATTTTCTCGTTTTTTTATAACTTATTAAATTGTTAAGTTATTAATTTTAGAACTTTATTAATAAAAATCGTAATGCTTCTTATTTTCTTGCAACTTATTTAATTATTAATTTCTTAATTATTAAGTTATTAATTTCAGAAGTTTATTAATAAAAATCGTAATGCTTCTTATTTTCGTGCAACTTATTTAATTATTAATTTCTTAATTATTAAGTTATTAATTTCAGAAGTTTATTAATAAAAATCGTAATGCTTCCTATTTTCTTGCTTTCTTGTAACTTATTAAATTATTAATTTTTGAACTATTAAGTTATTAATTTTAGATCTCTATTAATAAAAATCATAATACTTTTTATTTTCTTGTTTTCTTATAACTTATTAAATTATTAAGCTATTAATTTTCGAATATTATTAATAAAAATCATAATGCTTCTTATTTTCTTGTTTCCTTGTAACTTATTAAATTATTAAGTTATTAATTTTCGAAGATTATTAATAAATATAATAATGCTTCTTATTTTCTTGTTATTAATTTTAGATCTCTATTAATAAAAATCATAATACTTTTTATTTTCTTGTTTTCTTATAACTTATTAAATTATTAAGCTATTAATTTTCGAATATTATTAATAAAAATCATAATGCTTCTTATTTTCTTGTTTCCTTGTAACTTATTAAATTATTAAGTTATTAATTTTCGAAGATTATTAATAAATATAATAATGCTTCTTATTTTCTTGTTTTCTTATAATTTATTAAATTATGTCTGTATCACAAATTGTTCATTTAAAATTTGAACATTGAAATATTAGTTAACAAATAAAATATAGAGATACGTTAACACGCGTGAAACCTTACACATATTTCGACACGCGTGTATCTTAAATGCACGTTCAAAACCAGTCTCTCTGGTTATCACCCACTGCTGATAGAGACATCTGTCTCAATATTACTTCTCAACTTTCAGGTTGCTCAGGCAATTCCTCTGTTGCCGAGATGAGATTAATCGTGAAAGTTTTGCTTCCCATTTGCACCAAAGATTGGTTGAGTAATGAGCCACTCGTGCACTTCTCCTGCTTCTTGCACTTTTTGATCATCACTTTTATCAACCGTGACACTTGTCAGCGGCCATTCTTTAATCGATTCGTAATACTACGTTGCACGAACAGTGCCGCGAATCTTCGATGAATTTCGACATCACATATAAAACGGATCACTGCACGCCGCTCTCCTTTGAGACAAACGGGAAGCAAAACAGCCATGATTGATCTGATCTCAGTGACAGAGGAATTGCCTCGGCAACCTGAAAATTGTGAAGCAATATTAGGATAAATGGCTCTATCAGTAATGGGTGACAAAATTACGCTAATGTAATGCAGCAACGTTGTGGATAATTGTTAACATACTTTACCATCAATTAAAAGGTTTTAATTAAACATTCGTTTTCATATTGCAGAATTTTTCTACAGCCTACATATTTAATTGTGAGATACACACATATATACAGTGGGTATGAATGGTACCAATACATGTCCAAATTTTTTAGTGGAACATTTATTCAAAGCTAAACACTAAATTCACAATTATGATGATATATAATTACTGTAATTTTTGTAATTAGATGGAAGTACTAAGCGACAGGAACTTTAATGTACATAGATTTAATTAATCTTTACATAAATGACTAAATAAATACAACAAAGTGTAAATATTTGTTATACCCACGATTAAAGATGCGTTAAAAAAAAAAAAGAGGAAGAATATTACTTTTGGTCGAGCATTAAGCGTAAAAAAAATAAATAGCAAATAAACTACAAAATTTTCAGAAAATAAACTAGAAAAGGAAAGTAAAAGCGTAGTAAAACTGTGTGAGCAAATTTTTATAAAATCTGAAAGCAAATCGCTATATGAAAGTTAGCATTTGAAGAACTTAATTCATTTTGTTGATTCTTTTTAGTGTTTTAGAATACAAAACAACTCGATAAAATGGATAACATGTAAATTACATTAATGAATGACAAACGTTTTCTGGGATTCTTTAGTAGTCCCTTTGTTCCTCTTTTCGCTTTGAATAAATTTTCCTACTTGAATAAAATAAAAAGCAAGTTTGATCCAGTTCAAGATAAACACAAACAGATTAAAGGTTTCTGTATTTTAATGAGAACAGAGAATTGTTGTCTAATTAACGGAACGTTACTTCAAAGCATTAAATTTCTTTTTTTTTTATTACTGCACGAGTATATGTATGTGTTACTGCATATGACACTTTTAAGGACGATAATTACTATGCTTTATAGTATTTCACTGAAAAAACTGGTTGTATTCGTTTAACTCCTAAACTTTCAAATACACCAATAATTGATTGGAAAGAAAAAGGTAAATGTGGACTATAGATATCTATCTTCGTTACAAATAGATTAAAAGATTTCCATTTTTTCCGTTTTAATTGGTCGTTAGATTGAAAATGGAGCACATTAAAAATGGAGAATAAAAAATAGAAATACTATTAATGATAAGAACAACTTATTCGAATCAAATTAAGTAGTTAAAAGAGTAAAACAAAAAACATCTACTTTCGGAGATTTCTAATTCCTTATGATACATATCACTACCGAGAAGTAGTAGCAAACATGAAGCGCGTGCATAGCAGCCTAATTTTTGTCATAGATTTCGAAAAGCATCTTAGGGTACACAATCAAAGAGTAACAGTTTGTAAGGAGGTAAGTCATGACCGAAGAAGGTCACACATCTCGATTGTATGATGGTGCTTAATGGTTCAAAAATATCGTTCTCGGATCCACGTGTGTGTATATACAAACGATCCAATGATCAGGATAAAAAGAAGCATGGAAATGTAATTATCATTAATCGAAGAATGTGGATGAACCTTGAAAATTTCGTGGGTGTACACGGAGGTGCGCGGGAAAATTTGATTGCGCGGTCGAATCGCGTGGTTCACTCTCGCGTGGATAGGAGAAAACGTACTCCAATAGGGAGATGCAGCTCGACGAAATGACAGCAGCCTACTGAGGAGCTAACGCGTGGAACAGAACGCGATCAACGCGACGCGAGGAAGCCGCGAAAGTTGAATATGCGCGCGCAACACGCGCCAGCAACCAACCGACACAACGCGAACGACAATTATAAAGCTTTATTCAAGCCAACCTTTGTAGATTGAAACGATATTCCAGAAATTGAATACAGAAATACTACTAAGCAAAAAATTATTCATAAACCAGCTTTCTCTTAACGTACTTTCTCAAGACTGCTGTATAACTTCATTATTCTAAATATTGTGTAATGATTTGAAGAAGTAACGAGAGAATTAAAAAATTTAAAACTCTAGCCATATTCAACAAAACGAGACACATTCTCGAATCTCGAGATTTTAACCTTCTTATTTATGAAAGGTGTGTACAGTCAAGTCCAGATTAGTGTGAATATTAAATTCCATATTCGAATATTTACAGTTTAATGGAAATATACATTTAAATATATTTATTGAATTACGATGGTAAAAACATCTGTATGGCTTTATAAAAAGTTTTAGTAGTGTAGACTGCGTCACTATCACATTCTTCTGACATTAATCGAATTTTCGTTCACATTAACCCTTTGACTGCTAAATACTCCCGATCGAAGTGCTCCGCCTGGACGGCTCTCTATTAGTAATTGTGTTGTTCTAAATGGGAGATCAGAAAAATTGACAAACGCTGTTAGAAACTGAATACAGAAATACTACGAAGCAAAAATTATTCATAATCCAGCTTTCTCTTAACGTACTTTCTCAAGGGCTTCTTTCAAGAACCCAAGCCACGTCTGGCATTTTAGAAAGTTTGAAAATGTTAAAAAACAAAACAAAAGGGCTAAAGGACCTGAATGGGGTCGTAGTAATTTCGACCACTGCGTTTTGCTAGTCTCACGACAAAGCTCTCAAGACTCGATTAGAACTACCCTTTCTCGTGTTACATAATAAAGTATTATAATATCTCAAATAAGAGTGTATTTTATTTACACACGCTTTTAATTTGATGATCGTGTTCTGAAACATTTTTTCTTTCAATTGTTTATGACTGCCAGATGGAATCAAGTGTAAGTTGTATGTTTGGAAGTGAAAATTATCACATTTGGCTACAGTTTTTCCAAAAAAAACTCTCGACGGCTATAACCGTCATTTGCTCATCATGTCATTTTTTCTCTTCCCAGAGCAAATGACGGCTATGACCGTCGTGACGACTGTACAGCATTTGCTTTACTAATTCAAAATGATTCCTATGAATAAAAGAGTGTAAATAGGTGTAATCTTAAAACAAGAAAATCAGTTTGAAACAAAATTATCATTTGTAATTTATTTTGCTTATAAAATAATATAATAATAACTGCATAAAAAAACAATTAATATGCAGTCTGGCATGTTATAACTTTTTTTCTAGATGTGTTACTCAATAGTTAACAAGTGTATGTGTTAGTACACTTCGTACTAACGCTGTTCTTTTTTTTATTGATTAAAATGTGCACGACGGCTATAGCCGTCACTTGCGGCAACGGGTTAAGCAATATGAAACCTCATTTCCAATAGTACACGTATACATAGCGTCAATGAAAGCGAATAGTAAGGTTTGAAGGTCGAAATATGTACAGTAGCAGACAAAAGTTTAGGACTAAAAGATGAGGAAAAATAAAGTAATTCATATATGAGGAACAGAACAATAAACAAATTTTATGGCTTGTACCAATCAATGAGTGTCACACTATCTTATTAGTAATAAAAATTGATGTATAAGCGATATTTAAAAACCATAGTAGACTCGTCCCTCGATTTACGCGAATTAAAATCGTGTAAATCAATAACAAAAAAATGTTCAAATTAAAAAAAAAATTAACTATAAAAGGTTGTTATTAAGGATTATTATTAAAGTTTGCTTACTTAATTTTGATTAATTTCAACGTTTAAATACAATATTTGGTTAAAATACGCTTCACTCACTGTAGCTTTTTCACTTCGAAATTATTTTTAAAATATAATATGTATACACAAATGATTTAAATATGCTTTCCATTTAAAAGTTATCTTTGACTAATAAAAAATATATCTGACCGCGTAAAATGAGATCGCGTAAATCAATTCCGCGTAAATGAAGGTAAATTTTTCGCCTAAAATACTCGCGTAAAAAAAGTGCCGCGCAAATCGAGGGACGAGTGTACTCTGTTTTATAATATTCTCTCGTGTTAAACTTATGTCCATTACTGTAAGTTGAGATACTACAGGGAGAACAAGAAGCTGAAACCTTATTCAGGGTTGTGTAATGTTAACTTAGAATTGGTTCTTTGTTTCAATTGGAAGTTGATGAAATGCGTACGGTGTTGAAGGGAATTGAGATCAATCGGTGTGATTGTTTAATGCAGTCCTGGACAAACTTTGCTCCGGAACAGAAAGAGCATCTCCCACTCTGCTTCTGTCGCCCGAGGCATGTAAACGTCTCGCGGCTTCCAGGTGACCGCGAGCTCGCGACAGGCACACAAGAAGTTTAGGACCGTAGCGATAAGAGAGTAACAACGCTTACCTCGTGAAGTCCAGAGAAAACTGACAGTCACTCGAGCGATGTGCCATTGCACAATCAAAACTTCCGACACTTTACAAAATAAAAAGTTAAATGAACGTGGCATAACATTAAACCTATTTACATGAAAAATACACAATCAAATAAATTGGAACGATATTTCTATGTCCCAGATTGCTTTTTTCCTAAAATCACGATTTTGTATCAGTAGAATATGAATATGAAGGAGGTGGCACTGTTTTTCAATGTCTCAGATTGCGTTTTTCCAAAAATCACGATTTTGTATTAGGAGAACATGAGTTGGAAGGAAGTGGCACGGTATTTCGTTGCCTCAGGTTATATTTGACCTAAAATCACGATTTTGTATCAGGAGAACTTAAGTTGGAAGGAAGTAGCACGATATTTCGTTGCCTCAGCTTATATTTTACCAAAGATCGCGATTTTGTACCAGGAGAATATGAATATCAAGGAGGTGGCATTGTTTTTCCATGTCTCAGATTGCGTTTTACCTAAAATCATAATTTTGTATCAGGAGAACATGAGTTGGAAGGAAGTGGCACGGTATTTCGTTACCTCAGGTTATATTTTACCTAAAATCACGATTTTGTATCAGGAAAACATAAGTTAGAAAAAAGTCGCACGATATTTTGTTGCCTCAGGTTATATTTTGCCAAAGATCGCGATTTTGCATCAGGAGAATGTGAGGAAGAAGGAAGTGACACTGTTTTTTCATATTTCAGATTGCATTTTACTTAAAATCAGGATTTTGTATCAAAAGAACTTAAGTTGGAAGGAAGTAGCACGATATTTCGTTGCCTCAGCTTATATTTTACCAAAGATCGCGATTTTGCATCAGGAGGATATGAGTATCAAGGAGGTGGCACTGTTTTTCCATGTCTGAGATTGCGTTTTACCTAAAATCACGAATTTGTATCAGGAGAACATGAGTTGGGAGGAAATGGCACGATATTTCGTTGCCTTAGGTTACATGTTGCCAAAGATCGCGATTTTACATCAGGAGAATATGAGGATGAAGGAGGTGGCACCGTATTTCCATGTCTTGCGCTGTTTGCTCGGATAGAAAAATGCCGGGAGGAAGGCGGGAAATACATAATTTTTGCAATACTTGTACTAAAAAACCTAGTATCCACATAGGGGATTAGGAGATTCATTGGAAAAAGTACCACATCCAAAAAATATAATTAATTGTAAGAATGCAATCGAGTGAATACAATCGAATGGATGTGAGTTTAGGGAAATGTGAAGATTGTTTGAGTTGAACGATAGCCGTGTGAACGTAGAATGATTGGACTCGAGTGTTTCTAAGGCGCAAAAGATGAGTACTTGAGAAAACGTCACGGCTGAGGAATTTTGAGTGAACGTAACCAAATGCATCGAATGAGAAAGGTTTACAAACAGAAAGAAAGGAAATGAGTGTTTCGAAATATATATGACAGGGAAAATGCGAGTGCGGGCAGAAAGAGTGTTATTCTGAAGGAAGTACGAAGGTCATAGTTGCTAAGTTGAAAAGTCGTTTAAGTTGTTACTGTTAAACTATTTTAAATACAATACATTATTATATTCTAAGCACTTCATTTTATTTTATTCATACCTGAGCCCTATCATTTCACTCTACTAAATAAGTTTCCTATATAATTTTACATAAATACATTGTAAATGTTTAAAAAATAAATTTATAAATGTATATTAATCTATACATTACATACATACATACATTTATTCGTTTATTTCAACTCCCATTATTTTTCCGTAATTTTAACTTCAGTATCCTTTTGTATGAACATATCTGTTCATACTTTTACATCTTTCCATAAAATCCAGTAAAGCGATATGAATTATGCACTTTTTCTCGCTCTGGAAATAAAGCAATTAATTTCTTAAAAATCCGTCGACCTACTGGTTCTTGTTCTAGAAAAATGCGGTCATTCATTAGGGGTTAATCTTCTGCCTACATCCTCCCATAAATGTTCAATTAGATTAATATTAAAAATGTGGACTTATGTATGCAGTATGTATGGTGAATTGTATAACAACCACTCTTTTACTATCGTAACCTTATACTTAGAATCATTATCTTGTTAGAATCAAAAATTTTCCAACAGACCTAATTTTGAAACACTTACGTTTAAATTACTTTCAAAACTGTGCAAATATTTATGTTTCTCTAAAATATCATCAGTAAAAACAAGGTTTCCGGTACCATTTGCTACCATACACCCCTAAATCATCACGAACCTCCACCATGTTTTACGGTTGGTCGTAAATTATGAATATCCATTTTCCTATTCGGTTTCCTCCGCATATAACGTTGACCATCCGACCCAAATACATTAAATTTGCTTTTATTCGAGAAAATTAGTGTTCCAGAAATCATTATCTTTGTGCAAATTTCAATTGTTTAGTATTATTGACTTTGCTTATGAATGACTTTTCCCTTGATACTCTACCATAAAAGTTATTCTTTCGAAGTATTCTGTGACTTTAACTTCTAAATGAAATGTACCAGATTTCCATTTTAAGAAAACTGTAACAGACAACCCAAAAGTCCAACGAATCGTCTTAAAATCGTTTCAAGGCAACGACGCATTTCAATCGACCGGTTTTGACGATCTGGCTCGCTTTACAGTGCGCGACAAAATGATAGCATAGCCTATGATTAACAGTGTTTCTCGGCCGAAAGCGGTATATTTCGGCAAAAAAACATCAAACATCAAATTAAAAGTCAAATTTGATTTTATAGGGGAATGTTAGTACTATACAGTGCTATTTACAAAAATATTGGATAAATGTTATTATCTATGCAATATCGACGTAAATATAGGGAAAATCCGTACTTTCTATCCATTTATTTCCTAAACTTTATTTTATACAGGAAGGTTAGTACTATTTACAAAAAATAGTTAGTGTTATTTACAAAAATATTGGATAAATGTTACCATCTATGCAATATCGACGTAAATATAGGGAAAATCCGTTCTTTCTATCCATTTATTTCCTAAACTTTATTTTATAGAGGAAGGTTAGTACTGTTTACAAAAAATAGTTAGTGTTATTTACAAAAATATTGAACAAATGTTACCATCTATGGAATATCGACGTAAATATAGGGAAAATCCGTACTTTCTATCCATTTATTTCCTAAACTTTATTTTATAGAGGAAGGTTAGCACTATTTACAAAAAATAGTTAGTGTTATTTACAAAAATATTGAACAAATGTTACCATCTATGGAATATCGACGTAAATATAGGGAAAATCCGTACTTTCTATCCATTTATTTCCTAAACTTTATTTTATAGAGGAAGGTTAGTACTATTTACAAAAAATAGTTAGTGTTATTTACAAAAATATTGAACAAATGTTACCATCTATGCAATATCGACGTAAATATAGGGAAAATCCGTACTTTCTATCCATTTATTTCCTAAACTTTATTTTATACAGGAAGGTTAGTACTATTTACAAAAAATAGTTAGTGTTATTTACAAAAGTATTGAACAAATGTTACCATCTATGGAATATCAACATAAATATAGGGAAAATCCGTATTTTCTATCCATTTGTCTCCTAAACTTGACTTTATAGGAGAAGGTTAGTACTATACGGTGCTATTTACAAAAATATTGGACAAATCTTAATCTCTATGGAATATCAACGTAAATATAGGGAAAATCCGTGTTTTCTATTCATTTATCTCCTACACTTAATGCGGCAGGCTATTTTTAGGATCAGATTTGAATTCAACACTTGGAAGTGTATGGAGATCACATTAAATCTCTTGGGTTTGTGTTAAAGCAAAGTGTTTGGGTTCCACATGAATTAACGGAAACGGAAAATACGACAAAACTTTCCCCCCAACCCAATATTAAGAAAGAGATACTGCATACAAAACTGCATGTACAAACTTGTATACATTACGTTAGATTCAAGGAACACTAAAAATCATATGTTGTGCTATCATCTTGTCGCGTACTGTAGTAGTTGGTTTTCCGATAGCGAATCTCTTTTGCAGCGCACCTAATTTTGTGCCGTCCCCTTTTAGAAACTCATTGAGCCGAATTTTATGCAGCCGGTCGCCAGTAGTCGTTTAATGGCGAACTGCGTGGAATAAAATGCTGGTTCGCATCAAGCCACAAAAAGTAAACGAGAAACGAACCAAACCGACTAAGCGGAAGAAGCAACGAGACGTAGAAGACCAAAAAGCTGGAGTCGAGAAAAGAGGGCAGCGAGAGAACAGAAAATTATTGGGCAACGTTCTGATTTCGATCAGATATTCCTACTTTTTTCCCCCGAAGATACAAGAGACAGGTGTCTAGGAATAGCCAGCGGTGTCACATCATATTATTATCGTTGCCATTAAAACATCCCCTTTAGTGAGCATTTCACCTTGCAACGGGGACAAAGTGTCGTCAGTATGTGTTGGAGGGTACCCGCGGCAGAAAGACGATCTTACACGCCACTGCTCGACAAAGTGAACCGGCGTTGTGCACGTATTAATATCTAGGGCCCATGGCTAGCACCCTCTCCTTGTTCCTTTACCATGGGGCTGCTTCTGATGTTCAGCAATCTTCGTCATTCGTGTACATTTCTCAGGGTGGCTGATACACCAAGAGAACGGAGGACGGAGGACGGTTGGACGGTCACCGTGGCCTCGAAATATTATTTCGATTAGAAAATTTTCTACCTTTCCCCTTTTTTGTTTCTCGACTCGTGTAAAGTCGTTTGTCTGAGTTGGCGAATTCTAGTAGGCCTTAGATAGGTATTGAAAGTGCATAGGTAGTGACTTGACTCGGAGAAATTAAGATGGGGTGTTATTTTCGTCAAGGATGAAAAATATATCCATCTTTGTCTTCAAAACGTGGCTGTTGAGATAATAATTTCTGATTTTGACACTTGATTGTGCATCCTTTAAACATACAACAAGGTGCAAAATTTTATTTCCCTAGTTGGCGGACTCTAGTAGGCCTTAGATAGGTATTGACAGTGCATAGGTAGTGACTTGACTCGGAGGAATTAAGATGGGGTGTTATTTTCGTCAAGGATGAAAAATATATCCATCTTTGTCTTCGAAACGTGGCTATTTCATTCTAAATATTTGTAAAAAAATAAAATTTTTCAATCTGTTATATGCTTAAAGAACGCACAATCAAGCGTCAAAATCATAAATTATTATCTTGTTGTCTTTTTGTTGTCAAAAAAAAGAACTTAAAAATGGATTTTTACCATACCATATTTAAAATCGATGAGATATGAGCTAATGTAAATAATTTACCATAATTCCTATCTGAGACTTGTATAAGTGGGTAGAATGGGACAAATTATGATGAATTCGGTTAGTCACAGGTGCACACAAATCGTTTATTAGATTAACCGTTTGAGTGCTAAGAAATTTTCTTGTATATATGCTAAAAGTGCGGGATGAAATGCATAGTTATTTTTTTCGGAAAATAATAAAAACAGCAATAATTAACTCTAATTGTTATACAAAAAGTAATTTTTAGCAAATAAAAATTTTTAGATTTATCTCTTCATATTATAGTCATTTTCAGATAAAGTAAAATTTAACATGGTGCGTTTTGTAATTATCAGTGTAACGCTTATCTTAAAAAAATGAAAATAATTTTTTTTTTTTATATTATCAAGGACCATAATTAAATGATATTAATATGGTATTAATATTGAATGATATTAATATGGTATTAATATTATTAGTATTATATTAATATGGTATTAATATTATTAGTATTATATTAATATGGTATTAATATTATTAGTATTATATTAATATGGTATTAATATTATTAGTATTTATTTATGGTCTTCCTCTTCTTAGTATTCGGTCTTCTCTTCTTCGTCTTCTCTTCCTCTGGTCTTCCTCTTCTTCGTCTTCTCTCCTATGGTCTTACTATTCTTCGTCTTCTCTTCCTCTGGTCTTCCTCTTCTTCGTCTTCTCTTCCTCTGGTCTTCCTCTTCTTCGTCTTCTCCTCCTCTGGTCTTCCTCTTCTTCGTCTTCTCTTCCTCTGGTCTTCCTCTTCTTCGTCTTCTCTTCCTCTGGTCTTCCTCTTCTTCGTCTTCTCTTCCTCTGGTCTTCCTCTTCTTCGTCTTCTCTTCCTCTGGTCTTCCTATTCTTCGTCTTCTCTTCCTCTGGTCTTCCTCTTATTCGTATTATATTGGTATTAATACCCCTGAAATTAATATGAACGCAACCGCTTTCATTATAGTAACAAACAGCAGCGCGATCGCGCTTCTCCACATTTTTGGCAAAACATAATTCTTCAAGTTAAAACCTGATATCAAACCTGATATATCAAAACCTATATATATATAATATCAAAACCTGATATATTCTATTTTTACTATATTACTCTATCTCTTATCTTCTATCTCGCTCACTCTTTACTCGCTCGACGATGCTCTCTGAATCACGTACTCTTTTCAACTGTCTCATTAGGACACATTTTATTACATACACAACACAATACACTATACTAGATAAAACGCTCACTTTAACCCTTAATTCATAAACATTCGTCTTACAGACAGCGCAAAATACGTAAGCATTGGTAACTTTTAAAGTGAAAGAGGTAGAAAGATAAACTTCGATCGTTCAGAATAACTATTGTGTCCATAAAGTGTGTTTTATTGCTGCTTGTAATCTATCAAATAAAAATCATCAATTTAATATGTTCGACTGAGAGACGAATGTTTATGAATAGTGTATCTCCCTCGCATATTTATGAATCTAGGGTTAAACTATTCACATCATAAACTATCTAACGACACACTAGACAAAGGACTCTCACTCGTTAGATGCATTCTCTCTCTCACACGTATAAAACTATAGTTTTACTTACTTACAAATTTAGTTTTAGTAACTTATTTACTGTTTATTAATTTCCCTCTCGTACATGTAATGAAAAAGCACCTTGGTTCTTTGTATATTAGCCTAATTAGTGTTTCAAACTGTCCCTTCAACAGTGGCAGAAAATTTTATTTAACATATAATAGGGGACACCAGGGACTAACTTTGAATTATAATTATGCGAAAGCGATTATACTTGCAAACAAAAGTTTTACACGAAAATGTTACCTAATTATGTAACATTATTAAGTTATAGCAGTTTCACTTTATGACAAGTAATATCCAAGTTATTAATAAAAAGTAAAGATCGAAGAAAGTGTTACAACCATCTCGAACATCGGATCGATAGTAACACCAATTTAACTTTACAAGTTGGAAATATTTAATGAACGAAGAGAAGTTAAATAGAATAAAATATACCAAAAAAAACGACAAATTAAATTCTTTAAAAAGTTAGAATATTTTTATCTGGTTATAAATTATTTGGTTTTCCAATTATGACGAACTTTTAAATCATTTTGTTCAGAGAATTTTCCATATAAATAATTTTATTTGTGCAAAGGAAGTAAATGTAAATAAAATTTTTCAAATTTTAACATGGAGTTTATGTCACTTATTCAATTATAATGTTACAATTGTCCCAACTGCACTCTTGAACTTTAATTACAAATTTTTATTAACCAAAGCTGAAAAGTATTAAGTAATGATTGATATCACATTAAAAACGATTAAATTGAAGATCAAGAAAAGGAAAGAAAACCACTAATCTGTACAGAGAATACTTATATCACAATTTGAAAGTGTTAAAGAAAGTTAGTTTAGTGTATCGAAGAGTCATTTTGTTCATTATTTATTTTAACTGCGTGTCTATATTATTAACAATTAGCGCTCCGTCAGTTCCGCTGTGGAGACATTCTGTATTTGATATAATTACATTCCAGATGCTTTATCATCAAGTTATTTTTATAGTTAAAGACATGGAAGAATGTTACGTTGAGAATGTAAAGCTAAGTGATGGTAAAGACGTATTTTCTATGAAGAAATTGGAATTGTTTGAAAAATGGACTGTTGCATACAAAGAAAAGAAACGCACGGAGCACTAAGGGTCAACGCTTTCGTTTCGGCTGTCCAGTCCGCCGAAATATCGTCACTGAACGGAAATGCGCGTCAGAAATATGCACAATGGTTTCTGTATATACGGTTTTCTAAGTCTTAAATAAGAACTGTGCTGAATAAAACAATCACTGCTCTAATCTAATAAGTATATTTACAATTTTTAATATGAAAAGATTTACAAGATTATTAAAATACAAAATTAATAAAATATAAAATTATTAAAATATGGAATTATTAAAATATAACATTATTGAAATACAAAATTATTAAAACATAGAATTATTAAAATACAAAATTATTAAAACATAGAATTATTAAAATACAAAATTATTAAAATATAAAATTATTAAAATACAAAATTATTAAAATATAAAATTATTAAAATACAAGATTATTAAAATACAAAATTAATAAAATATAGAATTATTAAAATACAAAATTATTAAAATATAAAATTAATAAAATACAAAATTATTAAAACATAAAATTATTAAAATATAAAATTATTAAAATACAAAATTATTAAAATACAACATTATTAAAATATAAAGTTATTAAAATACAAAATACATTTGGATGCCACCTATAAGTGACGCTCGTACCCTTAAATCATCTTGTGGACGCCGCGGCGCTCGAAGCGAAAGGGTTAAAACATGAACATGTGTTCTTCACGTGTAATTTTGCATCATATATCCAAAATTTGTGGTACCAAGTATATAATAATTTTTGAACTGTTTACAACATTATTTTCATCCCCTGTTGCTTTTGTCCCCAGTCTCCCCTAATAAATTTATCGTTATCGAAAACAATCTCTGTAGTGAATATAAAACGTGTTCCGGGGTCTAATAGCCAAACTTTGTCAGTGGATGTAAACAAGAAAAAAATATACCATAAATATGTATATATAGGTACGAAAGAAACAATTGCAGACTCGTGGTTACTTCGACACAATGTAGGAATAGATCGGCAATGTTTACATTTTGTCCGTGTATACGAGATGTGTTTACTATCTGAGGTCGTTAAAGGTAACGTAATATTTTTAGCACCTTCAGAATTAATTAATGCTCCACTGCAAAATGTCCACCGTTCAAGCGGTCAAATATTGGATCTAATATTTTACGAATTTAATTTTTGTTTTCTGTCGTTAATTTCTGGTATCAACTTGTTACGTAAACTTATTTCTGTTCGCCATACGTTTCCTTTCTCGAAATTATTTCTCACGTTTACATACAATAGAATTAAATATTATAGAATATTTACAGTGGATCCAAAAAGTATCCGTACACTATGTTACAAATAAATTCGTTTAACCTAATTCTGAGTCTGATAGAAGCATTTGATAAAACTTTGTGGGTATATAGATCGTAATAGCATACGTATGAATTAATCTCTTCTTTTCATCTAAAAGCCATTTTAAAGGGGTGAAATCAGTGTTAAAGTTTCTGAATTTCCTCTCATTTTTTAACGATAACTTTGTAATGGTACTTGCTGAAGCAAAACCTGGAAATGTTTAATTTTTAATATTCTATCGTCCTGTCATAAAAAAAGAACACAGAAAAGCTTGTATTCAAAGCGTGAAAAATCGCTGAAACTTTGAGATTTGTTATGAGCCCCCTTAAAAGATATTTTGCTGCCAAAAAAGTTGCTACATGCAGGATACACCATGCTCTGTACACACACAAAATTTCATTGAAATCAGAATTTCAAGATTAGGTGAATTTCCTTATAATACAGTGTACGAATACTTTTTGGGGCCACTGTAATCTGAATACTTTTTACACATGATGAAGCACAACCTTTGAAATAGAAAATATTTAATTTGTAATACTCTATTGTCCTGTCCTTAAAAAAGAACACTGAAAAGCTTGTATTCAAAGCGTGAAAAATCGCTGAAACTTTGAGATTTGTTATGAGCCCCCTTAAAAGATATTTTGCTGCCAAAAAAATTGCTACATGCAGGATACACCATGCTCTGTATACACGTAAAGTTTCATTGAAATCAAAATTTCAGAAGTAGATGAATTTCCTTATAATACAGTGCACGAATACTTTTTAGAACCACTGTACCTATTTACAGTAGCAGACATAAGTTTAAGACGAGAAGACAATATAAAGTATAGTACCATGGTTTATAAAGATCTGTTCATTGTTAATAAGGTAATTCATTTAATAAAGTAATTCAATTCAATAAAACATTGATTTTTATTATTAATAAGGTAATATAGTATTTATTAATTAATACAAAATATGAAATTTGTTTACTGTACTATTTCTCATATATTAAATACTTTATTTTTCTTAACCCTCTGGTCTTAAACTTTTGTTCGTTACTGTATATTCAAGTTTGTAAAATATGCTATTTAAGTTTTATTTCTGATATCACTTACCTTCGATTTAAAAATTTTTATGAAACTATTAATAACGTAATTCACGTATAATAACGTATAACTTTATTTATACTGTAAAACTCTTTCTAATGAATGTTCTAAAGTAACTTGTTTTCGTGGAACTTTTATTATGTGGATTCTAGAACATATGTTACATAAGGACACTTTTATAACGATTATTCAAGGTAGCAGATAAAAGTTCTACGGGAATAGATATTCGTTTAAAGAAAAGTTATAAGTTCCAACAAAATGTTTTCAGAAACGAGATGTACAGTAGCGGGCATAAGTTTAAGACGATAGGGCAATATAAAGCATAATACTATGGTCCGTAAATATTAATTATTCGTACATTTTTATCATTACCAAGGTGAGGTATTATTTATTGATTAACGAAAAATACAAATTTCGATTATTGTACTATGTTTAATAAATCAGTTAATTTGTTTTTGTTAACTCTTCAGTCTTAAACTTTTGTCCACTACTGTATATCGAGGTTTTCGGAGTAAAGATGGATGAATGATCAAATACATATGAATGTCATGACCAATCAAAGAGTATTTGAGAATAAAAATAAACCAGAATCCGAGATCATAACCATTTTGAGGGATATCAGCATGTACAGTAGCGGACATAAGTTTAAGACGAGAGGGCAATATAAAGCACAGTACTTTGGTTCATAAATATTATTTATACATACATTTTTATTGTTACTAGGGTAGAGTATTATTTATTGATTAACGAAAAATACAAATTTCGATTATTGTACTATGTTTAATAAATCAGTTAATTTGTTTTTGTTAACTCTGCAGTCTTAAACTTTTGTCCACTACTGTATATCGAAGTTTCCGGAGTATAGATGGATAAATGAACAAATACATATGAATGTCATGACCAATCAAAGAGTATTTGAGAATAAAGTAAACCAGAATCCGAGATCATAACCATTTCGAGGGATATCAGTATGTACAGTAGCGGACATAAGTTTAAGACGAGAGGGCAATATAAAGCACTCTACTACTAATCCGCTACTTTATCTGTACATTTTCATCCTTGACAAAAATATAGAAAAGAAAAGGATCAAGGTAGAATCCTGGACAAAACAGGCCTAGAAGATGATCTGAAATTGCGAACGTGAACAACCTGAAGACGATCTGTTAGGTAGCTTTTAAGGCTTAACCCTTTGCACTCCGAATTATTTTTCAATCTTCTTACAAATAACTCCCAGTATTTTATTAAACAAATAAGATCTGTAAATAAAGGTACATGCAAAAAAAGTTGATATCAGTAATTAGTTTAATAGTTAAAAATAGTTGTATGCGAAACTATGTACTGTGCAAATACTTTTGTCCACCACTGTATATGTCCATGAAAGAAGATGGATGTGTTAATACTCCTGAGTTCATCTATTAAAAACCTCAAATTACTGCTGTGCAAAATTGTACAGTTCTGTTGTACAATACTGTTGTACAATTTCTTAATTCCAAGAATTCAAATAGTTTCAGAATGAATCACACATAAAACTTACGTATTATCATCTGACCATTCTAGAATTTCATAATTGAGAAGAAATTATAGCGAGAAAATTTGGAATAAGTTGAAAATAGAAACAGTCTGTTGTATGCCAACGCTTGCTTATTCATAAGCGCGATGGATAAAATAGATTCCAGAAATACAACTTTCCCTTCTCAACACAGTGATCCTTTAAACAATCGATATCTCACCCCTTACTCATTCTTTACTTATCCTATTGCTCACCTGAACCTCAGCATCACTGTCTCATCCTTCAATAACCCTGTTGTGTTGCGCACAGTGTAACGGTGTGTTACTCATTAAATCTTTTGCGGAACTGTTCTCAGGCGTTTTTTTTTTTGTTAATTACATGATTATGGTGCCACTCCTGTTTGCGGTTCAAACTTATCGGTGAAGAGAGGTAATTGGTGTTACCTAGGGAGGTGGTAAATTAAAATATTTAATTACTTGAGATAGGAGAAGGAAATTTTTCAAAAAATCTCCTATTATGAGTAGGGATGTGCAGGATTTGTGAGAAAGAGTTATTTAGAATAGTGTGTTTAGTTTGGGGTGTGAATAGGTTATGTTGAGCTGGTGTTCGAGAGATGGATTGGTATCTTGGTTCTATTGGGTAGTCCGGAAAGTTCGTACTGATTTTTGATAGGCGGCATAAGGACAGAATGATTGAGAACAAATAATATGTGTACATATCGTAAAAGATAATGCTTTAGGCATATTTAAAATAAAATTTGGGTACGATATGTTAATTTATACGCCTTTAAATATGGAAGAAAGCAAATTACGTTTTAGGCATTCAATACTTTTCTTTCATCGAAAAGGCAAAAATGCCACAAAAGCGACAAACAAGATACGCACTGTTATGGTATCTTTTTCGATCATTACAAAATTCCCTTAATGGAAAAAATTTCAACTCCTTCAACGAGATAAGAAATCACGTAGAAAAGTTTTTCGCTTAAAAACCTGAGAGATTCTGGACGGAATTTTCAAATTGCCTGAAAAATGGAAAAAGGTTGTACAAAGGAATGTACACTGTGGCACCTGTATAACTTAATAAATGTATGCTAAGATTTAAACCCCCTACGTTTCAATCTTCCTTCAAAATCGGCACGGTCATTAATAACCTATCAGCACACTGGAAATTACAATAAAATCAACAAAATGTTTAATTGAGAAGTTCAGAAAGTATAATAGAGGAAATTTCTGTGGCAAGTAAATATTAAAATTACAGTAGTGTCACTGATTGTCGAGAGTCTAAAGTGTAAACGTGTACGTATCCCATTGTATATTAGGTTGAGTCATAAGTAACTTCCGTTTTTTTATCAGACATTTATTTTGCTCTCATTAAATAACAAAATTATATTAATTTATTATGCATTCACCACTATTATATATAACTTTCTCCCATCTTCCTGGCAGTTTATCAATTCCTTCCTTGTAAAATGTGATTGGTTTGGACTGGAAGAAATTTTCGACAGCCTGCCTGACTTGCTCTTCAGAATTGAAGGTTTTTCCATTCAAAAAGTTTTAATAAAGAACAGAAAATGTTTGTAGTCTATTGGGGCAAGATCCGGGAAGTAAGGTGGATGTGGTAAAACAGACCATCCAAGCTAAAGAATTTTTTCTTGAGTCACCCTTGCTGTATGTGGTCGCGCATTGTCGTGTAAAAGAATGACGTTTTTGCGATTGACGAGTGCAGGACGCTTTTCATGGAGTTTCTCTTGCACTCTTTGCAACTGTTGAACGTATCTATCTGCAGTAATCGTTAAATTTGACTTCAACAACTCGTGGTGAATTATTCCTTGACAATCCCACCATACACACAATAAAATCTTTTGCCATGGATATTTGCTTTCGGATCTGATAGGGGTGGTTGATCCTTACCAAGCCACTGTCTTTTGTGGACTATATTCTCATAGGTAACCCATTTTTCATCGCCTGTTACAATCCTGTTTAAAAAAGGCTTAATTTTTACCCGTGAGAGCAAACTTGTGGCGATTGACATGCGATCTTCTTTATTCTGTTCACTGAGATTGTGAGCTACCCACACTCCTAACTTGCTGACTTTCCCTAATTTCTCCAGGTGACGGTTAACAGTTGATTGTGATGTATTCAACCTTTCTGCTATACCTCTTATTGATTGACGTGGATTTTGCTCCAATATTGCTTTTAAAAGATTGTCTTCCAAATCGGAAGGACGTTCCGCCCTCGGTTCGTCTTTTAAGGTCGTATCTCCAGAACGGAATTTTATAAACTAATTTCTAACTGCCCGATCAGTTATTAGTCTTCACCATATACACTGCATATTTTTTCAGCTGTAGCCTTAGCACTATTGCCGTGTTTAAATTCCCAATGCATTACATGACGAATATGTACTTTTTAACTCTCCATTTCAGAGATTAAAAAAACAGTTTAACGTAACGTGTATCACACAAAACAGTTCATAAAAGACTAACTAAAGCCTCGTCTATATAATGAAAACAAAAACTTCTAATCATGGTAACTCATAACGGGTAAATACGAACAATAGGTTCTACTTAGCTGCATCGGAAGTTACTTATGACTCGACCTAATATAATTCAAATATTGTGTAAAGAAGATCAAAGACCACACTCGTTAGAAACCCACCAGTCCACTAGAAATTTACAACAAATTCAACACTATGTCTTTGTTCTTCTTTTGTTGTCCAACATTATATTGAAAATTCCTTAGTTCTGATTACCAAATGCCTCCCCACCTTCCGACGTTCTTTCCCGTTTCTCCTTTGCTCTTATCACTTTCAGTCCTGCCGTTCTTCGTTACCACCATTCCAACCGTCTCGTGTTCGTTCTCTCCTTGTCGTGATATTATTGGAGTTTAGGAGGCTCCAGAGACCTGGCGATCGAACGAAGCCGTTGGTATTCCTAAGGGTGGAGAACACCCGAGATAACGACGTTTAAAGGAATAGGCCCTCTCCATTAAAATGCCACTCATTCCTGCTGAATCTCATCGGCTGTTCGTTTTCAATCACCTGTACGATATATGTGAATGTATACTCGACGTGTTAACGAACTTTCCATTAATTCGGAATATCATATTCCGCAGGATACTAGATTCAGGCTTGCACAGATTGTGCACGTGAGGAAAGGTATTAGTACGTAGAGAAATTGTGAAAAAGTTTTGAGGTATGAATTGTAAATAGGTGAATGTTTGAAAATATTGAAATTCTGTTTGAATAAAAAGATATTGAGATTAGTTTGGAACTAATTTGTAACCTTTTTCATAAAAGAATGAAGACATACCAAAGAAAGACAAATAGAGTTTCAATTTTGAAAGAAATTATTGAAAAACAATGAAATAATTTTTAAGGAGAAAAATATTATTGCAATTGCCAAAGATTATAGTATACCGTATAAAATATTGCACTATTACATTATCGAAAATGTAAAATAAAATTAAGCGAAATTCAAATACCACAAAGTCTGATTTAGTTCTCAATACTTATTTATTGATACAGAAGGAAATGCATCAACTGAATATATTAAAAAAGCTTCTAATCATATAAATATATAAATAAAAAGGTTTACTCCTCTCTAAATCAAAAATTTCTTTTTTATATTTAACCGTACATGCACTACAATGTTTATATACAAAAGAAAAGATGATGTATATTTTGTTTTTAATAAAACAAGTTTTTCGATATTGAGTTGTATTACCACTAAAATAAGTTACTTACTAATAACATTAGTCAACCTACATGTACAACCTCTTGTTAATTGACTACTATAAAAGGTGTCAGAAAAACATTAAAATACTTTAACCGTAATTACATTTGGTAAACTTCAATTCTGCGACCGAATAGTCAAATGTATGTATTTTTCATAATAATATTTTGTTCATATAATTCATTAAAAATAAAAAGCTGAAAAATCGATCAACCAGTTCCGATCTCCCTTAAAATAAAAGCTTTAACCAGTCAGCTGTGGCGTACTCTTTTGACGAGTATAGTCGTCAAACACAGAATAAGTCTCGTTGTTAAACTAATGGTTCAAAAAAATTGGCGTTATTTTATAAAACGAACAATTTTCTTACTAATATTTATTCATTTACTTAACATAAGCATATACTACATACATAATAAAGGAGAAACTCGGAACAAATCAAATGTTTATAAAAATTAAAAATTCAAACTGCTTCTCTCGAATGGTATTCCCAAAAATAAGGAACGACACACAATGGCACTTTGCACTGCGATTCCTTCCTAATCTTTTTTTTATAGCAAAGTGCACACCTTCGTGATGGATTATTTGTTGTTAAAGAATTCGACGGTGTATAATCCGGGAAATGTTTCCCGCTGAAGCGCAAAATATTAGATCTTAGTTGAGATTGACCTCTGAAGATTCTAAACAAATTGAAATTTACGAATATATTTTAATTCTTGCTAAAATTACAATTTAAATAGTAAATGGTAACTAAATTCTACGAATGACGGATATAATCGTCATGACGCAAAAATACTACCATTCTGCATGACGAATATAGACGTCAAACACAGCTGACTGGTTAAAAGCATCAAGTCGATCCAAATTGCAGAAGAAAAAATGATTGTCAAGGTAATGATGATGTTTCTTGAAGCCGTGTGAAAAAAAGAGGACAGAGTTTAACCCTTTACCGTCCGCGCTGCATTTGCAATTTCGTTTCAGCAGGTCCTTCATCGACGATGTGTCTAGACACGTTGGACATAGAACTGCAAAGGGTTCACTTTACAATCGTCTTTGTTTCATACAATTTGAATAAATTTCAGCGAAGTTATGTCAGTTTAAAGATTGACTGAATATGGAAAGAGTTTTGTCCAATTTTTCGGGACAAATACCCCACTGCGCGCTGTGTCGAGTGATGCTCGACATAGGACCGCAAACGGTTAATGCAAAGCGTTAATAATCATGTTACGCAGTGGTAGTAGCGCGGCTATAATAATGCGATAAATTGAGCGTATAATGGTAAAAGTGGAATTTCTTTCTGGTAAACTAATGATCGCAGCTCTGTCGTCAATGTTCAACTCGATAATCGAAGATGATGTGGTAGTGTTGACGTCAGATGCATTCGACGGCTCAGACCTTTCTTCCACTAGTCTTACAGATTCAGAACTTTGAAGTAGATTCTGGGTGTCTACATGCCTCGTATCTCGCGCGTCGTAATCCTCGATTTTCTTGATCACGTCATCCCTTTGGAGCACTTCGTTCTCCGACTGTAAATACAAATTCTATTGTAAAATAATAATGTATCCTGTATTCTCAAATATTTATGATATATGACGGTTTCACTTTCTTCGATTACAGATAATGTTATATACAACAGCCATTTAAATTTCCCGGGCGAGTCATGCTACGGCGGAACAGGTGATTATAACTCGTAGTCATATGTTTCTTAATACTAGAACTACCGACGATTAAGTACGAAAAAAATACGTAATATAAGGGAAATAAATTTTAGCAGTCACAGTAAAAATCGTAGTAAATTTTCAAATGTGTAGTCACCATAGTAAGTTTAACCACATTTCTATGAAAAATTACAAACTGGGTCAGTTTGATCCCCTTGGTAGTTCTAGTGTTAAAGGGGTATTGCTGTCCCATTTCGCTGTAGTAGGCCACCGTGGAGGTTTTAGTAGGTAAAAATCCTACATAACCTCGTCACCCTCCTAGGGTGACCGGGTATTTTTTCGAAGATTTCCTCCACGAAAAAAAAAAAAAAAATGGGGAGTATTACTGTCTAGACTGACATTTTTTCAATTCCTTTTGTGATTTTTTTTTAATGATATTAAAACATAGTAATCAGTAAATATTTAAACATAAGGTTATTCAAATCCAAGAAATTTTTCGTCTGACTCAACATTGAAGGAATCTATCGCAGTTAATATTTCTTTAGGCACATCATCTGAGTTAATTTCAGATAATGTAACGTCATCAACATTCTTAACTCTACCGCTAGTTCGCGCCATGCGCGTTATCTATACAAAGGAAAGAAAGCCGGAAAGATAGAAGTGCGTGTAATACAATAGGTACGTGTTATCTATCGAAAAATACAGTAATTCTGTAAAGTGTGACACATTTCAAAACATTCTGGATTATGTAGACAGTTCTTGACGCCTCGGAGACGTCAAAGTCTACAATGGCATATGAAATGGATGAGGTCTCCCAGACGTCATTGTATGTCAAGAGGTTAACAAAAATAAGGTAAAAGAACTGACGCGGCTAACGACGGTATACCCAAATCAGCGCCACTAGCAATACAATATTCTCAAGGTTTGCCAGTAAGGTTTGCTGGATCTCTTAAGCTTTGCGATCACTGTTTGTTTCCGCGTTATGCTCTACTCTAACTGTTAGAGCAACACAATCGTGTGCTTTTAACGGATAAAAATCAAAAAGAAACAGATCCTACAAAAACTTTGCCGAATTAAATACTGGAGACCGATAAACTGCGCGTAAAATAGTCGAGAATAATAAAAATGATACAAAAGTATAACGAGTAAGCTTACGCTTCTTACTAGCAAATGAGAAATACTGATCTCATCACCACTTGATTCTACAGACTGCTTCTGCGAGTTTAGTTACTCAACTACCAGCTCGCCACTTCTGCTATTCTGGCTCCCTCTATCTTTACTATGTGTGTTCTATTAACAGAACCACTAATCTTGCTATCATATATCATAAGATGATCAATTTTTAATCTCTTTCTTCTGCTTAGAATATCATTCTTCCGTAGTAACTCTGGAGTCATGAAATATCTTTTAGACAATATGACTACACGGAATCGAGTAACTTTGGGTGCTGAATAAATATAGAGAATTACGTAGTGAATATAAATGATTTATTAATACATCATAAACTGAAGTAAATATCCTTTCTTCGAATTGATAAAGGAGAAATACAATGCAGGATAAACAAGGATAAATATCATTCGTCAAAGTATACATCACCGTAATTACAAAGGAAATTAGTTAAAGAAAATTTCAAGACCTAATCAAACTGCTACGTACTTACATAGGTTTCGTAAAAGTTACTTATGGAAAATTTAAGAGCCATCTTTGATTTACGAAAAAAAACTATTACACACTTCCCTCTCCCTTTTTCTTTTTACTAAATAACGTCTTCGGGTACTCGAAACCTTCTCTCCTCTTTGTGGTTTTGATCTAATTAGTTTGGCTCCACTGTGATTGATGAGGCTAAATCGAGAGAGGAGGGATATAGGGGGAGAGACAGAGAGAAAGAGAGGGAGAGAGAGAGAGAGTAAAAGAGGATACGTAAAATAAACTGAGAAGAAGAGTGTACGTAAGTTTGATTTAAATTAGCAACCTATAGCATGAAAGGTTAGTCGATCATAGTTTTAAGAGACTGTGTCGTTCTAGTGACTCGTTTATCTCGATTCACACGCTCTAAACGAAGTGTGTATACATATCCATCCTAATACATAATATACAAATTGAAAATACTAACGACCTATTACTTGCGCCGGCATACTGCTATTAATCATTTAGAATGGTTACTGACGTGAATGGAGTTGATACATGTACTTTTATTTAGCATCTTTTAAAAAATTAACATCTTAACAAATTGTCGGGTATTTCATCTTTAACTACTTAAACTACTTAAAATTAATTAATTAAAATATTCATATGTAATGTAATATTCATCTTTATGAATATTCTTCGCTAATTGCTCTACTAATTACCATCCGCCGTATTTCACTAGTACCAGCACCAATTTCATACAGTTTAGCATCTCGTAAAAATCTTCCGGTAGGATAATCATTTATGTAGCCATTTCCGCCTGAAAAAATCGCACAAATTTAGAAAAGCATTTAAACTTAATAAAGTAGCTAAACTAGGTCAATCAAGATCAAAATTATAAATAATCTACCCAATATTTGAATTGCGTTCAGTGCTGCGTTTGTAGCGCATTCGGCAGTATAGAGTATCACTGCGGCACAATCTTTTCTGTTTATATGTCCTGCATCGCAAGATCTAGCTACAGAATACAAGTAACTTCTGCAAGCACTTAAACTCGTATACATGTTTGCCATTTTTTCCTAAAATACCAATATCAGTTGGAATTCTTAGAAATTTATAATAAAAAGAAAAAAATAAAGAATGCCAAAAAGAAACCATAATTCCATACTTGGATCATTTGAAAATCTGCTATCTGTTTTCCAAACTGTTTTCTCGTATGAGCATAATCGAATGCCACATCACAACAAGCTTGGAGAATTCTAATATGTAACATAACGGAATACAATATCTTGGAACATTATCTTAAGACTATAATAAAACAGAAAATGTTACCCTAAAGGACCTGCTGATAAAGTCACCCGTTCTAAATCTAGACCGCTAAACAGAACGTAGATACCTTTATTTACCTGCCCGAGAACATTTCCAACTGTAATTAATAATAGTAACTTATAAAACTAGTAAATATAGTAAACCTAGGACAAAATTAAAAAAAAAAAATTACCAGGCACTTTACAATCCTCGAAAACAAGCTCGCTTGTGTTAGAACCTCGCATACCTAATTTATCCAATTTTTGGGCACTACTAAAACCTTGAAACCCTCGTTCTATAATAAATGCAGTGACACCGTGTTGCGGTTTAATTGTATTTGGATCTGTTTTAGCATAAACAACTAAAGTATCAGCGTCGGGACCATTTGTGATCCAAAATTTATGGCCATTTAAAACATAATAATCTCCCTTTTTATCAGCTCTCAATTTCATAGAAACTACATCAGATCCGGATGTCGATTCTGACATTGCAAGCGCTCCAATGTGTTCTCCACTACATAGCTATAAAAACATAAATATATTTCTCTTATAAATAATAAAATACGTATAAAATTTATTACCTTCGGTAAGTACTTGGATTTTTGTTCTTCCGTTCCATTTCTGTGAATTTGGTTGACGCACAAGTTCGAATGAGCGCCATAACTAAGGCCTATGGCTGCTGATACTCTGCTTAATTCCTCTATAATAATCACATGATCTAAATACGAACCACCTGTACCACCATATTCTGGTTTCACGGTTATTCCTAGTAAACCTAAGTTGCCAAGCTTCTTCCAAAATTTCTAAACATAATTTTTGAATAATAGATATAATTCGAAATATTATTTTGTTTCTTCTTCAAATGTTTTTATCGCTTACCCGTAGCTCGTCAAAATTATTTTTGTTATCAATTTCCGTAGCTTTTGGAGCAAGTTCTTTTTGCGCAAAATTGAATACTAATTGTCGAAGCTACAAAAAATATTTCATTTTATTATTAATATTTACGTTAATTGAGTTTAATAAATGTTTATACAAATTTAACTAAAAATACATAAACAAAAGGAACCGTACATGAATTGTAAAGAATCGATATTAAATAATAAAAAGTTATTTGTGTAAATTGTAGATCATTAAACTGTTAATTTGACAATGTTTCTACAGTAATTTAATTCCATTATAAATCTACTAACCTCTTTCTGTTGTTCATTTAAACCAAAAATATTATCATCTATTTTGTAATGTGAAAAATTTTTTATATTGTTGAATTTTAAGGACTTTCGTAAAAATGATCCTGTAAGGGTCTGAATACAAAACTTCATCTTTTTAAAATTCTAATATAATTTGAAATTGTATTGAAACTGAATGCACAGTGTTAGCAGCAAATATGATAATTATCTTATATTCAATCTCTGATGCAATATAACCACATAATTATTAACTTATATAGTTCCGACTATATAAATAAAGCATCAGCAACTTATATTACAAATACGAGTATGCTTAAAAAAATAAATGTTAATGTAATGTTTTACATTGTGAAATAACATTACATGAATTTGATGTGTTTCAATTGAGTAGTAAAAATATCTTAAATGCAAAACATTTTTTTTAATACATATATATATGCTATTTCATTAAATTTTATTAGTTTCTTAGTTATCAAGATAATTCTGCATATATTGTAACACTCATTTCAATTTTTAAATTTGTATGATTTACTAATAATTTTTGATTTCTACGAATCTGCGTTACCTTATACTTATAAAGTAACCGGCATCAGAAATCGAGTTTATCATAGGTTAGAAAGACGCAGTAGTGAAATTATCCTTTTATCGAATTATTTTTAAATTCTTTTACTATAATACTATATGTTCTACAAATGCAAAAATGGGAGAAATGAAAATTAATACTCAGGATGGTATCAAATCAGAACGAAAATATAATAAAGTAATAAAACATATTCAGGTAAAATAGAAGGTTAAAATTCATGTCATTTATTTTGATTATTTTATTCTAAAGTAGTTAATTACGAAATTTTATTTTTATAGGATAAATGGAAACTCGTACCTGCTTTTCTTAAGGGAAAGGGTCTAGTTAAGCAACATATTGATTCTTTCAATTATTTCATAAATGTGGAAATAAAGAAGATTGTAAATGCAAATGAGAAGGTACTTAGTGACGCTGATCCTTTATTTTATGTCAGGTTAGCATATTACCTTTATACATATTAATGTATTTTATTGCTGTATTTCTTGTATTAGTTATTGTTTTACAGATATTTAAATGTTCACGTTGGTTCACCTGATGTAGAAGAAGGTTTTAATGTAACGCGTTCTACTACTCCACATGAATGTCGTTTAAGAGATTTAAATTATTCTGCACCAATTACAGTTGATATTGAATATATAAGAGGCCAACAACCAATAATCAGAAATAGTTTATTGATTGGAAGGTATAAATTATAAGAAATAATAACAGTTATAATTACATAACAATAAAAATAATTAATATTTTTTAGAATGCCTATTATGTTAAGAAGTTCCAATTGTGTATTAACTGGTAAATCTCATTTTGAATTGGCAAAAATGAATGAATGTCCACATGATCCTGGTGGTTATTTTATAATAAACGGACAAGAAAAAGTAATTTTAATACAAGAACAAATACTTAAAAATAGAATTATCTTAGAAATGGATAATAAAGGATGTATTGTAGCATCTTGTAATAGTTCTACTCATGAAAGAAAAACTAAAACTAATATTGTGGGCAAAACTGGAAGATATTATATGAGACATAATAGTTTTCAAGATGTAAGTTTACTTTAATTACATATTCAAATTTGTATAATATTTTATGAAATATCAATATGTTAGTAGGATATTCCTGTAACCATCATTTTTAAAGCAATGGGAATTGTAAGTGATCAAGAAATTATGCAACTTATCGGTACAGAAGAAGAATTTATGAAAAAGTTTGCACCCAGCTTAGAAGAGTGCCATGTTTTAAATGTATTTGCTCAAAATCAAGCATTAAGGTACTACATTGTTATAAAAAGTTATTATTATTATAAACATTTATTGTATGTAATATTTCAGATTTCTCAGTAATAAAAGAAAACAGAAAAGGTACTCGATTAAAAAAACAAGCATTACAGATGAAATGAAGGATATATTAGCAACTAACATTTTATCTCATGTTCCTGTTGGTAATTTAGAAATTACAAATATAATAAAATATCAAATATTGTTGCAATAATAATGTGTAATGTTACAGGTTGTAGATTTTAATTTTAAAATGAAAGCAACTTACATAGCTTTGATGATCCGCAAAGTTATGAAAGCACAATCTGATAAAAAGCTTGTTGATGATAGAGACTATTATGGTAATAAACGATTGGAATTAGCTGGTTCTTTGTTATCATTGATGTTTGAAGATTTATTTAAAAGATTTAATTGGGAGGTAATATATGTAATATTATTAATTGATTATATGTAACAAGTATTGTAAATCTCAATACTGTATTTATAGCTAAAGCAAATCGCTGATAAAAATATACCAAAAATTAAAGCTGCACAATTTGACATTGTAAAACATATGAGACAAGATCAGATTACCAATGGACTGGCATTTGCTATATCATCTGTAAGTAAATAAAATAACTTAATATATATGTATGGAATAAATAAAAGTTTAAGCTTCGAATTGTGTACTAATTAGTAAATCTAATTTTGTATACAAATTTTATTAAATAGGGTAATTGGACAATTAAACGGTTTAAAATGGAACGACATGGAGTCACTCAAGTCTTATCTAGACTTTCTTATATTTCGGCACTTGGTATGATGACAAGAGTTAATTCACAATTTGAAAAAACTAGAAAAATATCTGGTCCTCGATCTTTACAACCATCACAATGGGGAATGCTGTGCCCTAGTGACACTCCTGAAGGAGAAGTCTGTATTATTCTCATACATATTTTTTAATGAATGTTAATAGTTATAATATTCATAATTTCTCGTACAAAAATTTTTGCAGGGTTGTGGTTTAGTAAAAAATTTGGCTCTTATGACACATGTCACCACAGAAATTGATGAAGAACCAATTGCTAGGTTGGCCTTTAATTTAGGAGTAGAAAACGTTAATATACTTGGCGGAGAAGAAATCAATAATAATAACGTTTACATGGTTTTTCTGAATGGTAATATTCTAGGTATTGTAAGAAATTATCAAAGATTGATAAATGTCTTCAGATTATTGCGAAGAAAAGGTCTTATAAACGGTTTTGTCTCCATATGTACCCATCACCAACATAGGTAATTTATCTAAATATTATAATAATACATAATACATTTGCATACATATATAAATATATAATATTGATAGGTTATTTAAGATAAAATAATTTTGTGTTCTTACGTACATGCGTGCGCGTACTTGCATATTTACCTATGTATATATACCACAGTACTTTTCTGTATTTACTATTGTGTTCGTAGAAGTATACAAATTAGTTCTGATGGAGGAAGATTGTGTAGACCATACATCATTATACAGAATGGTGAACCTCTTGTACAAGGAGAACACATAAAGCTACTTGAACAAGGAGTACGAAGTTTTGAAGACCTTTTACAAGATGGTTAATACATTAAAAAATAAAATTAATTGTATCTTGTCATGTACATTTAATGATTATATTGTATTATTATTAGGTTTAATCGAGTATTTGGATGTAAATGAAGAAAATGATAGCTATATTGCATTCAACGAGTCGCACATTAATGAGAAGTCAACGCATTTAGAAATTGAACCATTTACATTACTTGGAGTTTGCGCTGGCTTAGTACCATACCCACATCATAACCAAAGTCCAAGAAATACTTATCAATGTGCTATGGGAAAGCAAGCAATGGGAACTATTGGTTATAATCAACGCAATCGTATTGACACATTGATGTATAATTTAGTTTATCCTCAAACACCTATGGTGAAATCCAGAACGATAGAACTTATAAATTTTGATAAATTGCCTGCTGGTCAAAATGCAACAGTAGCTGTTATGTCATATAGCGGTTACGACATTGAAGATGCTCTTATTTTAAACAAAGCTTCAATTGACAGAGGATTTGGTAGATGTTTGGTATATCGAAATGCGAAATGTACATTGAAAAGATACGCTAATCAGACTTATGATCGAATAATGGGTCCATTAATTGATTCTAATACAAAAAAATCTGTTTGGAAACATGAAGGAATCGATAGTGATGGAATTGTTGCGCCTGGAGAAATGGTTGAAAATAGAAAGGTTTGTTTCTAAATGCTACTATGTCAATGAATTTTGTACAATGTTTTTTTTACAGGTAATGGTAAATAAATCATCACCTGCTGCAAATATTGGTCCAGTGAATTCTGGTAATGTTCAAACTCAAACTGAATACAAAGATGTACCAGTTGTTTTTAAAGGCCCTGTGCCTGCTTATGTTGAGAAGGTTATGATATCCAGTAATGCAGAAGATGCGTTTCTGATTAAGTTATTATTAAGACAAACTCGAAGACCTGAAATAGGTGATAAATTTAGTAGTCGACATGGACAGAAAGGTGTAACTGGTATGTGTTTACACATATATTAGATTTCATTTCATAGACAATTCATTATTGTTTATTTTTATGTGTAGGATTAATTGTAGAACAAGAGGATATGCCATTTAACGATTATGGTATATGTCCTGATATGATCATGAATCCACATGGCTTCCCTTCGCGCATGACAGTTGGAAAATTGATAGAATTACTTGCTGGAAAAGCTGGTGTTATAAAAGGCGAATTTCATTACGGCACAGGTACATTATTATAAATCATTTATTGTCAATTTTGTAAACTATAATTTATAATGATTACTTTCATTTAGCGTTCGGAGGTTCAAAAGTTGAAGATGTTTGTGAAGAACTAATAAAACATGGTTATAATTACTTAGGCAAAGATATGTTTTATTCTGGGATTACAGGAGAACCATTACAAGCATATATTTACTCTGGACCAGTAAGTTAATAATATTTTAATTTGTAATCTCAGTTTAATGTTCTAGAGTATAGTAAAGGTATACTTTACAATGTAGGTATATTATCAAAAATTAAAACATATGGTACAAGATAAAATGCATGCTCGTTCCCGAGGGCCAAGGGCTGTATTAACGCGTCAACCAACGGAAGGTCGTGCCAAAGAAGGTGGTTTACGATTGGGTGAAATGGAACGAGACTGCTTAATTGGATATGGTGCTAGTATGATGTTGATAGAGAGGCTCATGATATCTAGTGATGCGTTTGATGTTGATGTTTGCAACAAATGTGGGTTAATGGCATATACCGGTTGGTGTCATAGTTGTCGTTCTAGTTCATGTGTTTCTACGATTTCTATGCCTTACGCTTGTAAATTACTTTTTCAAGAACTTCAGTCTATGAACATTGTACCCCGTTTAACATTAAAAAATTATTGCGAATAACTTCATACGTTTAACATACATCACCCATACAAGTTACTATTACTTATATGTAAATATATTTATAATATTGTATATGTGGTGTTTATTCAGTTTTTGCTTTCTGTATGTGCAAAGATATTAAACGTTTTAGCTAATGTATTAAAATACTGTAATTTTTTTGTACTCGAAGACATTAAAACAATGATATTTAAAATTTAATGTCATATATTTTACGTATTGTATTTTCTATTTCGTCTTCGTTTGAGTTTCCCATAGATGTTTCGCTCAATGCAGTCACGAAGGGGACTGCCAGAAGATCTCGGAAATTAGTACCGCGAATTAGCATAGTTTGTAGGTTTTGCCCACGGTTTCCTCGCTTTTCAGAGAGTTTCGAAAATAGTCAGTATATAGGTTCTATCAATTTGGGAGTTATGGAAAGTAGGATCTTTGAGGGAAGCGTTTAGGGGTTTACAGATTAGAGAGTTTAGGATAGGGGGTTAAAGGGTAGGGAGTATCTAGATTCAAACCCTCCGTTCACGCGGAGTTTGGTTTAGTAAAGTAGTAGTCTGCTAATACCTTTAAATTTGGTATCTTTTGCTCAGCAGTCAGCGTGGCTGTGACGCGTATACACATCTCAGGGCGCTCCGTTCATGCGGAGCTTGTTTTATTGAAAGGTCACAGCCACGTTGCATTCGGGTGCTTTTTTATTTGCTAGGGTATTCCGGGGGTGGGTTCATGCGTCGTAGGGTTGGGGGTATACGGTATATGGGGGAGGGGGGTGGGAGCAAACCCTCCGTTTATGCGAAGTTTGGTTTAGTAGTTCAATTCTGTACAGTTTGGTACATTCAGCCCGGGGGCCAGTCTGTCCATAGCATGTATATACACTCAGAGCCCTCCGTTGACGCGGAGCTTGTTTCGTTGAAAGGTTCCAGCCAGGCTGGACTCGGGCCTTTTTGGTTAGGTTAACGCGCGCGTGGGTTGTGGGACTGGTGGGTTTAGGGAATTCGGTGAGCAGGCGCGCGTGGGGTTCTATGGGCGTAGAGGTTAGGATCACGTTTGAGGGTAATCGGTTTTGTCGGTGTCGGGTTCCGGGAATCAAGAGTCATATTATAAAGGTGAGGGGTTTTGTGGGTGCGCGTTCCGGGGATCACGGTAATGGTATAAGGGTGAGGGTTATTTTGGATATTCGGGTCTTGGGCGCTGGGGTAAAAGTACAGGGGAGGGGGTACTGGGGTGGGTCTCGAAGCGCAGTCATCTCCTTGTGGTGAGACCCGGTAATTGGTGTCGGTTTTCCATTGATTAATTAGTGCCAAACCGTACCAAGCTAAGTACTGCGCAAGAAATTTATGGTTCAATTAATTTTGAATAGAACTTCTCATCTGCAATTTGTTGAACATTTAATAATTTTAAAATAAAGATAAGGTAAGTATAATGCGATTGTACAGTCCTATTATTCAACATACAGAAAACATTAAGTTGTATTATCGTGTTATTACATAAACTGTTTAATTGAAATATGCAAACACGGTTAATGATTAAAAATTTTGTTGAATTTTAAATAAGTCACGGTTCCGTTGCCAGTATAAACTGATGATCAATAAAAATTAAATAAACATTAATCCGTATAAATTATTACATTCATCTCTTATGAATTAATTATATTCTTCCAATTTAAAAATGTGTGCTAATAAATGAACCTGTAATACTTAGCTCTGTAATTCTACTTGTTCGTTATTTCGTAATGAATTTTACAAGTAATTTTTTATATTCGTAATAATATACAAAAGTAACGGTGGATGATTTTTAATGTAGAAGGTTTATGTTTAGTTTATGTTCAATATAGAAGGCCCCACCATAATTCTATAAAATGTAATATTCGCGAAGGCAATACCAATTCAGGACTAAAATGAAAGTTCCTGCAAAAGAAATTAGTACCTACATATTTTTTTAATTAAATTTCTTTATGCTGTATCATAAAATTTCAATTAATTTATTGTTGAAATTGAGAACTGTTGCTGAAAGCAAGACTTTGTAGAAATAAAAATTAAGTAAAACGGTAAACGAAAAAAGTGATTTTAAATTTTCGCGCATAAAATAAGTAATTTGAGTTTGCGGTACCATCTATTGAAGAATGATTGAAACTATTAATGAAGTAGTTCGACTCTTTACCGTGTAGGTGGAGCAGCTATGTTGTTCTTTCTCTGTCTCTTTTTATTGTTGGTAAAAATGTGCGAGTTGTTTGCGGGTTTTTTTGATAGATGGCAGGCATCATCAAAATCAGTTACCACTTTTGCTTACTTGTCGATAAATGTTTGTTAACAGTTTAGGCACTTTTTGGAAAGATGGCATCATTAACGTTATTAAAATGTTTAAAGTATGATAAAGTATAATTCGACTATTGTTCTTCTATACATTTTCCGTGGTTCCGTCCGGCAGAGATTAATCATAGTATAACAAAAGCGAATGAGGCTGTAGAGAAATAGAAATTAAGTAAAAAGATAAACGAAGAAAGTGATTTTAAATTTTCACGCGTAAGTACCCTTACTTCGTGGCTTCATCTAGTGATGCATTGTAGAAACTGTTACCGGAAAAGTTTAACTGTTTCTAGTGTAGGTGGCGCTGTAGTGTTGTGCTATTCCTGTCTCTTTTTATTGTCGGTAAAAAAGTACGAGTTGTTTGCTGGTATCTTGGATAGATGGTACTATTGGCGTTATTAGATGTGTTTTGTATATGCGCGGGAAATTTATAAATGATTCTATATATTGCAGAAGGATAAAATATGAAATTATTGTATGTCACTATAAATTGTTAATGCTTATTCGAGGTGGAAAATCTGTTTAATTTTGAAATGAAATGTGTTATCATTTGTGCTAAGTTTTATTAATAAAAAAGGATTTTAAGGAATTCGAAATAGGATTTTGTAGAAACTCAGAAATTATAAAAAAAATAATTTTATTAACACGAAACTTAAATCTAATTGTTTACAAGTTCGGTGCGGTACAATGTTGCAATTTTTAAGCCGATGATGAGACAAAGATTGAGACTAAATTGATTTTAAACTGAACGAGTAAAAGAACGTCTGAGCGAAGATCTGAGTCAAAAACTGGGCGACTGCTGATGGTTGTTCGAATACTTAATAGATAACTCTATTGTTTTCCCAATGGGATTACAAGAGAGTTCCGTTCCTTTACATCCTCCTTATTTTCTCACCTTGCTTATTCCTTATATAAAAATTTAGTTAACAAAAATAAAGTGGTTGTTCGAATACTTATCGGTAACATTTTAGTAAGATTTTTGAAGCGGGGACAAATTCTTTTACACGGAATCGAAAGGTTCTTAGAAGTTATTGCTGTGAATGTCGGTACAATTATCGCTATCTGGTTAAAAGAACAAGGGAGGTTTCTTATATGTTACCATATTATTTCTACAGTCTCCATTACGGATGTAACAAAGTATATAGCGGTAGCGCTTTTACGGTGATTAATTTTTGTGAGTACACTAGACGTATCAAAAAGCCATGTTTTGTACAACAGCTTGTATGGAATATTTACTAATCTAGTAGATGTGAGTAATAACAAATTATCAATGCGAATACTTGTTAACGGACATTAGTAAATTTCAATTTATAAATAACATTTCATAGTTTATTTATTACAATGATTATATAATATATTTTAAAGAATTTTATGTATTTACTATTATTATAAAATAAGCATGATTAAAATATAAGATGAACGATAGAAATGTATGTACTATTCTATACATTTTACACAAAAAACATTGGTGAATTTTTATTGATTTGTAAAGTCATCTTTCTTCGTTGTTCCTCTTGTAAATTATTTATATTTAATGGAACACTATAATATATAAATCATAAATAAATAATAAATGTATTATAAGAATTTATAATATATGTATATACAACAAACTTACTTGTGTATTAATGCCCTTGCCCTAAAAGCAGCTAAGTGAGCATAATATGTAGGTGCAGGATAACTGACAGATCTTGTACAACGCGCAAACATATGACAAAGGTAATATGTTAGCAATTCTATTTCATCTTCAGACATATTATTTTCATCGCATATACATCTATATTTTGTAGGCCTAGCGGTACCCTACAAATATTTTCTCAAATAAAAAAAATTTTTTTGAAGTTTACATTATAGAACATTTTGACTTACTTGAATACTAGCATGAGATACAAGATAAAAATCTATATGAGTTGGATGTGTAATTTCTGTATCAACGATAGTACCCGCCTGTACATTAAAATTTCTGTCATCAGAATTCCGCTCGTCAGTTGGAAAAAGACGAATGTGATGTCTTTTTTGAACCACAAGGAATGTGATTGCAATTTTACGTTCGGTAGACCCTTCTAATCGTGCAATAGCTTTTTTAATTGCAGACAATTCAAAATGCATTACTTGTGTAAGCTGTCCTTCACTTACACCATCTCTACATATATGCAAACCAGCATTTATTAGATATATTTTGTACAAATCAAATTCATATATTATCTATTATTTAATAGTTCAGTCTACTTACCGATAAAAAATAATTTTTTGTGGTTTATGTCCTGTTGCTGAATAAAAATATTTTAATTGACACATCATAATTTCTTCTAAATCCTGAATCATTTCTTCTCTTGGTGGTTGAAGTCTTAGTTCGATGTTATACTGAAAAGCATTAGGATCATGGCTTGCAGCAACCTAAATTAAAACATTATTAATTAATTTATGTATATACACACACACATATATATAGGTACATTATAAACACAAATATTTTGTATGATTAAAACTAAAATTTTTTTTACAGCAGCAATTGAAGGTATATCTGTAGCATCAGGCGATGGATGAGTTACATCTGCACCAATTATTATACATGGTTTTTTCAAGCAAGTTGGACTAAAACAATAATACTTTATGTATATAAAATACCCAGTATATGTAACCGTAATACATGTTGTAAAGTGTATAAAAACATAATATTACCGATGAGTAGGAGCAATAGTATGATTAACACCATTAAGTTTTGAATTAATTTTCAATAAAATATTCGCAACCGTTGCACCATTTAATCTTCTTAAAGTTTGAGACTTTATACATTGAGTTACAATACCTCCAGGTATATGAAGTTCGGAAATTTGCTTTACCAAACCTTAAAACATTTCAACATTTTTATATATGTTTCTTTAATGTACAAGTTATTATCATATTACTTACTGTATGCATTATCTAATCTCGGAAGTATTACTACTACTAATCGTAAATTTTGTTTCTTTTTCTCTTCAAAATATTGATTAATATGCTGAATATTATTTCCTCGTATCATTAAATTTCCAAACGGAGTTAGTGCTTTCCCAATTGTCATTTTCAAAGCTTGACCTAACAATTAAAAAAAAAAAGAATTGAAAGCAATTAACAAGGCAATTTTAGAATATTACTATGTAGAAACATTAGTTAGAAATTCATATAAAAGAACGCATTAGACAATTTCATTTCCTGTTGATATACTAACCACCATTTTGTAATTGAGTACTTAAACCTTCACGTAACTCATGGTCACGCACAGAGCTATCTAAGTTTAAAATGGTCCAAGAATTTTCAGGTAAATCGGAAGGTCTAAAAAATTTTTCTGCCCTCCATACTCCTTTCCGTACTGTGACTTGTCTTTCACTATATTGTAATAAAGGAGCCTGAAGGACTCTTGCTGGCACTTTTTCAAATTCTCCTTGTACAGAAAGATGAAATTCATTCATTAATGTTGGTTGAGCATTCAAATTCATTTTAGCAAACTGTAAATATATTAATATTTTATTAATGATACAAAATTAATTTAATAATGTTGAGATATAAAAAGATACTCTTACACCACTCATAATTTTCTCTTTACGCCTGTGAGTATTAGTTGCTGCTTCACGAATCATGTTAGAAGTCTGAACTTCGTCCATTTTTTTCTGAGTAGCTTGTCCAGCTACGATTGTACATAACTAATATAGAAACAAAAAATTACTTATCTTCAGTATAATAATAACTTCATGTGTACATTTTTTTTCACTATTATTTACCTCTGCGGGTAAATGAATGTTACTATTCCGAGATCCTACCCAAAGGCAAGGTATATTAGGATATTTTATTTTATATCTTTTAGTCTGCAAAAAATATTGTTCAATTGTACATAAAGTTTGATCTTCTAATCGAAATTTATTCTCTCTTGCGCACGTAACTAATCCATTTACGCGATAAGTTCTTTTTGTGGTAGGTTGATCAGGTAGCTCATATTGAACTTTTAATCCCTTTAAAAACTTGTCTATTTTGTCAGAATTGTATTGTAAGTCTCTTGGAGATATATTTTCTGGTTTTACTCCACTCCTAGGATCTTTACAGAACTCTCTCATCAATTCAATAACTGACTGAGGTGCAGGAAATCCTTTATGTGCAACTATGTTTAAAGTATAATAAAACTCAATTATACTAAGAAAATGTATAAATTTTTTAAACATAAATAATAATAATAAAGAAATAATAAAGAAATATTAATTATACAAAACAAAATATGATTATATAAATATATATTACCATCTATGTTTAAATATGGTCTTGATCCGATTACAACAGACTGAAATACGCCAACCCATAAGTCTAAGCCATTTGATAATGATACAATTCTACCTTCTTGTGGTGGATGAAAAATTGATCTACCAACCTGTAAACATGTATTAATGATCTCTATAAGTATGCTATATTTATTACAAATTGAAATATATATTTATAATTGTCATTCTATATAATTAAGTTAAATTATAAAATAATTTTGATTTTCATTTAATTTTCTTTCATCTTTTACAAATGAATAGTACAAAATTACTTACTGTAACGTTATTGAATGCGGATTGATAGCGTAAAATAATATCCAATGCTTGTATACACTTCTGTTCTATTGGGTTATCAATTAAGCTGCTGGGGTTAAAATTTTTTAACCATGATAGATTAAGAAGAGCAGCTTTTTTTAAATATATTTTGAAAATCCTTTCTTTAGCAAATTCTGCGTCAAAGATTGTTACTTCTTCTTCTGTCTATAATTTAAAACATATATTAACATAGAGAATATAATAAATAATAAATATATATCCTTCATTTTCAATAATTATAACTATGATACACTGCTGAAATGGAAAGAAAGAAAAGGGAAGGAACAGTATAAAAACAAAGAGGTGAGCAGTCTTTAACAGTGAGTAGAGAAGGATTGCTGCATAGCAAATTATAAACTTATCACTTACACTTTCATCACCAAATGGAAGTTCCCTTGCACTGTATGCATTTTTCTTTCCATCGAATACTGGAAATCTTTTTGGAAAATTCTTTTTTCTATAATTCTCAAAAACAAATTTTAATAAAAACTTTGGCCTGTCTGGTGTAATAATAACATCATAATGTATAATTTCTGTCTGAAAGTTTTGAGGAAAAATCAGTTTAAGCAAATTGGTTTCTACAGTGATTCTTCTACCCTCTTTTCCACCATTACGGTTAACTTTTTTTGGTATTTGCTCCAAGTACATTTTCTGCATAGCTTCTGGTAATGTAAATCTTTTACTCCTTATAGCAACAGCAGTTTGCTAAGCAAAAAATATGCAAAACATCATTAAAATTTTAAAGTTCAAATTTATAATACTAATTTACACTTTATTAAAATATAAATATTATACCTGGAAACTGGGTGCCACAGGTTGTTGAGAAGGAACTTCATGCTGCTGTCGCTGTTGTTGTTGGGCAGGTGGTTGTTGTCGCTGTTGTTGTTGGGCAGGTGATTGTTGTCGCTGTTGTTGTTGGGCAGGTGGTTGTTGTTGGGCAGGTGGTTGTTGTCTCTGTTGTTGTTGGGCAGGTGGTTGTTGTCGCTGTTGTTGTTGGGGAGGTGGCTGCTGTCGCTGTTGTTGTTGGGGAGGTGGCTGCTGTCGCTGTTGTTGTTGGGCAGGTGGTTGTTGTCGCTGTTGTTGTTGGGCAGGTGGTTGTTGTCGCTGTTGTTGTTGGGCAGGTCGTTGTTGCCGCTGTTGTTGTTGGGGAGGTGGTTGTTGTCGCTGTTGTTGTTGAGGAGGTGGTTGTTGTCGCTGTTGTTGTTGAGGAGGTGGTTGTTGTCGCTGTTGTTGTTGAGGAGGTGGTTGTTGTCGCTGTTGTTGTTGAGGAGGTGGTTGTTGTCGCTGTTGTTGTTGGGGAGGTGGCTGCTGTCGCTGTTGTTGTTGTTGTTGGGGAGGTGGCTGCTGTCGCTGTTGTTGTTGTTGTTGGGGAGGTGGCTGCTGTCGCTGTTGTTGTTGGGGAGGTGGCTGTTGTTGCTGTTGTTGTTGGGCAGGTGGTTGTTGCTGTTCTTGTCCTTTCTTTTTTCCTACACACAAGTTATAAAATTATTTTTCATTTTTTGAAATAATTACGTTAGTAAAACCTTTTCAAAAAGACATTTATTTTTATAATAATGATGTAATATTGACGCACCTTTTCGTGTCATTTTTTTACAGTTTAACTGGTCTCTATTTAAGAAAAAGAAGAGTACTAAAGTGATCAATAACAGTTGGAGTATTTATCGCATCTAAAACAGTAATTTTGAACTTCTTGATAGAGTGTTTCACAGTTATAACAGATCCTTCAACGTCTTTATTACGATTCACTTTCTTCACTAAACTATCTACAACTATCTGAAACTACGGAAATCCACTGCCGTGACGCCATTTTAAAGACGGGAGTTCCTGAGGATTTCCCTCTCCACTACGTACACTACTAAGTAAACAGCATGTATGTGAGCTCACTGTTTCGGACGACTTCGGTCAATCGAGAGAGAAAGCGAATATGTCTTTCTCTCTTAGTCTTGAAATACTGAAATTCAACTAGATGATAAACAGAACTGCAACACGTATGTATCACATAAGAGTGGATTGCTGCAACGAACATATTTTTCAACATACAAGAGTCGAATTGTAATGAGAAAAGATTCGACAAAATTTTTGTTAGCCATACACACGTTTTAAAATTCCATTATCACGTTCTGACTATTTAGAAAAGAGCCTGAATTTTTCTATCTTTCAATTTGATAAAGGACATTACGTACTTTTATGCGCAGGAAAGTAAAACAAATGACACAAATATAATTAATGCAAATAATTAAAACTATATTGAGGTGTTTGCATCTTAAGTTTTCCGTAATGTCTGATTGCTGGAACAATGTTGCGATTTTTCATGAAGGATTCAAAATTTTTCTTTTATTTTTTCTCTCATTCTTCTTTCCTTCCTTTCTTTTGCGTGGCGAAAATCTTCAAAAGATTTCCTAATAACACGATGGGTGGACTAAATTACCCACGATGGTCTGTTTTGCCGAAAACGAGCCAGGTGTATGACATTCTGAATAATTTTGAATCATTATTGCTGTTTTAATTTACCACCTGGGTTGACAAAACTTCGTAGAATATTTCACTTAATATTTTTGAAAATTTGGTTATGCTCGATAAACATCGAACAAGAGCGCCACCACGGGAGAGCAGTTGAGGGGCAAGAATCCGAGGAACAGCTAATTTATACATATAAAAAAACATGTCTTGATTGATTAACTGATCATCATCGCAGAGCCTAAACCACTGAAGTTAGAAACATGAAATTTGGACAATGAGTTTCTTTTATGACGTAGGCACACACTGAGGAAAGATTTTTTGGTATTTCATCTCTAAGGGGGTTAAATAGGGGTTGAGAGTTTGTTTGAAAATCTGTCGATTTATGAAAACTGGTATTTAGCTTTTTAGTTAGAAATGAAGAAATATGTGTTTCAACGTTTTTGGAAAATCAACCCCCAAGGGGTTAAAATAAGGAATAAAAGTTTGTTTGAAAATTCGCCGATTTCGAAGCAAGCACTATGAAAACTAGTAAGCATTTAACTTTCTGGTTAAAATTAAAGTTAAGGGCATGCAAAATTGTACATCTCTTGGAAATAGTTGAAATTGAAATCAAAGTATATACTTTCGCGCGGGCAACAGGTAGTAGGATATAAAGGCCTATATCAATTCATAAAATTGAGTGTCAAGTTAAGTTGGCAATGATAATTAGCGGAGAAATAAGTAAAAATGGTCATATTTGAAAGTGAAAACACAATATATATGACACTTACATATTTTAGTAGACAATTCTTTAAAATTACTTGTTTATGTATATTTAACGAAAAATTTTAAAGTACACCTCTTTTATCGCCACAAAACTGAACGTACATTTGATTAAATATCTAAAAATTGAGCTTTCTGAAGTTTATTTTGCATTATCCCTGTTAGAAATTGTTTTAACTATAATTAGTTTATGTCATTACATTGCTATGTTACATTTGATTGTTACTTGCCATTGTTTATTAACAAAGCCTGTATTATAGCTTTAAGAAGATCGGAAACTGACATTTGTGTACAAAAAAATGGCTATAAAATTATATTACCAGGACAGATCTTTAAGACAAATTGAAAGAATAATAGGTAGAACCCACTTTACCGCACAGAAAATCATTAATAATTATAAATTTCCACGGTACATTATGTAATCAAATGAATAGTTCGTTGGTCGGTCCCGTGTTGCGAATTACATATACATATATCGAGGGAGCGACCGTTCCACGGATTGTTGTTATCGCCGATCGGTTTCCTTAGCTTTATAGGTCAAAGCGGTGAGCACCGAGTGTGAGTAAAATAGAGAGAAATGTTTAATATCTGTTTGTATTTCAGGTGTCAAAATAACTTAAAAAACAAGTTTCGGTAGTTATCTGTTACATAGGCTTCACCTCTGATTTTGATGGTTTTCAAATACGTTATATTAGTAATATTTCTTTCCTTGAAAAAATTTTAGTCGGATTTAGTATCCGTGATATTTACGAAAAATTATTGCTACTGCACTGAGGTGACTAGATTTTAATACTGATAAAGCGGAACACCATTGAACGGGGCAGGGGAGGGGGGGGTCCTTGATTAAAAATTTAGTATATATGGAACAACAAAAATTTTCATAGAACGCAGCAATAGTATTGTAATATATTTTTTTTAATTTCAACATAAGCACACTTTATAAATATAATGCATTAAAAAAATTATGCATAGTATTATTTTATTCTTTGGCATATTTCTCATTTGAGTGAATTTTTTTTAGTAGATTGCTGTGATTGTTTAAAAGGTCATGAAATTTTTCACAAGAACCTGTTAAATTATATTTCCCACATAAAATGGCTTTCAAAGTCTCAACACTTAATTGTGATTTTTCTAATGTCCACACTTTATTTACAGTGCAAAAAAAACGCGTTCAGTCGCATCATTAGTTCCTAGTAAGGACAACGCGTATTCTACAATTTTTTGTGCATTATTGTATAGAACATAGTTTTATTTTCAAAATGATGAAATACTTCTAACCATTTATTTTTTGTTGTGATTTTTGCTAATGCCCAAGATTTAAGTTCTCCTTTATCAATATATTTTTTTAATAATGATTATAATAATGATAATGATATATAATAATAATGATCATTAAAAAGATCATTTTTGGAAATATTACTATATGAGAAACTTCAAAAATCAGAACTTTTTTAAAGTATCGCGGGACGCAGGACAAATTGTTAAAAATCAAGACTGTTCTGTCAAAATCGGGACTTCTGGTCACTTTATACTACACTGAATTTCACCTATACGTGCGTGACCGCGGCAACGTATGCGTGAAGACTTATCCCCTTTTTCCATAAATAGATCGTAGCAGTTGACAGTCAATTGATATACAATTTAAAGAAATTTTTTACTTCTTCGAATTTAGTCCTACTGAAAACCTATCTCGAACCTAAAGTTAAAAGTTGACCGATGATTGTATCCTATATCAATTAACTCTCAACTGCTGCGATCTGTTTATGGAAAGAGGAGATGTGTTCACGCACGCGCTGCCACGACCATGCACATATAGATGGAATTTATTTATTTGTATATAATCCATACGTTTCGGTTTTGAATGGCTTTTTCTTATTATTTAACAAAATCGAACCTTAATCTAACCTACCCATTTACCCTATTTTTCTCTTCTCATTCTGCCTTATTCTAATTATTATCTTATAATAATAAAACAAGAACAATAACCTAGTCTACAAATAGAATACATAAATCTCTTTATAATTACTCAAATATCTATTTTCTAATTCTACTTAGTCCTATTACTCTCCTTAACTTTATTTACAGTACTTTGGCAACTGTTTTTGGTTGCTTTTTTCCTAGATTATTTAGGCGGAATTTAAAGTAATAGCAGGAATAATTTTTTGTAAACATTTCGGAAACTATATTCGATCGTGTGTTTCATCAGAAAAAAAAGTTGTTCAGAATAATATCTTTTATAACATATTTAGAAATTATCAAAATCTTATATGAAGATAATAAGTAATAGACAATTATTAGTTTTATTTTTGCTTCAATGACTCATCCGTAGTTGCATTATCACTAATTACTAGATACAGATTACGTGGACAGTTAAATAGTTCCGAGAATCGGTAAGAATCCAAACAATCTACCAACTTGCAAAATATCAACGTTGGGTTGGTATAATTTGAAACGAGCAGGCTGAAGCTATATCACCTCACGAATGTACACGTATTAACAAAATTCAATGTGTTAATAGCATTCTTTTTTACTAATATTTCAGAAAATGGAGTTGATCACCAATGTTTTCAAACGAAAAGATTGTTCGTAATAATCGTAACATATTTTCAGCCCATCAAAATCAGTGAGGAAGTAGCAGTTCAATAAGTTTACCAATATTTATTCCCTATGCAGTTATATAGATCAACAAATCACATTGCATAAGTTGGTGCAACTTATAATCGATAGATGGCACACAAGCGCATGCGCGTACTGGATTGCCGTTATATACCTGTGATGCCAGATTGTGGACGGGAATTCTCAGGTCATCCCCTTCTACTACATACACTATTACACGAACTCAGTGACGACGTGTTCGGGAAATCGAGAAAGAAAACGAATGAATCTTTCTCTCTCGCTCTTGAAGCGTTGAAATCCAACCTATATACGTGGAAAGCGTGACTGCGGTCACTGTAACTTTCAGGTCATGTGCTAATTTATTGACATTTTAACAAATAATTTTAGTTTTCTTCATGAGATGGCGTGTATATATTAATTTTATAATGTTCTATAATGTAAAATTGTTTAAACTGGAAAATTGTTTTTTATCTGCATATATAGGATTATAATTGTTGATTTTCCATTTCATCAATTTTTTTATATTTAAAATAAAAATTCGGCCCATAAAAGGTTAACACATTGAATACCACGCGAGTTTTATGGGGTTTGCCTGTGGCGCCACGATGAATTTTCTATTACATGATACATATAATGTTGAAATATCATCTACAATAAATAAGTTACGGTGTGTAACTATTTTTAGATGTTTTATACTGCATTACTTTCTTCGCACAATTGCATTAATGAAGTAAGTAATGAAAAGTAATAAGGTAATAATGAAAAATTGATAAGTATTGATATTTGTCAAAATTATGTATTTCTATCAATCTGGGTGCGCTGCTCATCGGTGACCCACGTGGCATTCAACGTGTTAACCCTTTCCCGTATTTTAATACTAGATTTACTAGACCCGTCAATTTGACGGTTTTCAAACTTCATGAACAAAATTTGCAAAAACAATTACTATTATTTCTAGCAAGTTTTGCTAACTTTCATTGATGGAGCGATACAAATATATCCAAATCTATTTCCTTCTCATTTCTGCAATTTTAAATTCTGTTTGATGTATATCTTATTTCTTAGTATATGTACAGTGACTCCAAAAAATATTCGCACACTGTATTATAAGGAAATTCATCTACTTCTGAAATTCTGATTTCAATGAAACTTTATGTGTGTACAGAGCATGGTGTATCCTGCATGGAGCAATTATTTCGGCGGCGAAATATCTTTTAAGGGGGCTGATAACAAACCTCAAAGTTTCACTGATTTTTTACGCCTTGAATACAAGCTTTTCTGTGTTCTTTTTTTATGACAGGGGAAGGGAGTATTAAAAATTAAACATTTTCTATTTGAAAGATTTTGCTTCAGCAAGTACCATTACAAAGTTATCGTTAAAAAATGAGAGGAAATTCAGAAACTTTAACGCTGGTTTCACTCCTTTAAAATAGCATTTAGATGAAAAGAAGAGATTAATTCATACGTATACTATTACGATCTACACACCCACAAAGTTTTATCAAATACTTCTATCAGACTCAGAATTTCAGAGTTAAACGAATTTATTTGTGACATAGTGTACGAATATTTTCTGAAGCCACTGTATATCTTGCGCCAGTTCGGGCACATGGCTGAACAGCTGAATGGCACGGCGAGCGACCGAAATTCTTGTTTACCTGCGCGGTCGGCAGATAGCGCGTAGGCCAAGGGATTAAAAAGAATTTAATGTGTTTGAAAATTAGAGGACCCTAACGATCCTGTGTCCTTTAGCCTCTTCTATTCATTCGAGTCTTGCCTCTCGCTGTGTAGAGATCGGATTCAAAAAAGAATGTACCTTCCTTTAGAAATAAAGTTTAGTGAATTCTTAAATAGAAGAGTTATTTTAAAAATTTATTTTAAGAAATAAAAGAATTCACTAAGAAATAAAATAGAAAAGTTATCTTTATTTCTTCCTTTTTAATCTATAATCTCCAATATAGTGGAATAAGCACTGAGGTATACATAAATATAAAATAAAATTAAATAGAAGAATTATCTTAAGGATTCACTTTAAGAAATAAAAGAATTCACTAAGAAATAAAATAGAAGAGTTATCTTTATTTCTTCCTTTTTAATTCATAATCCCTAATATAATGGAATAAGCATGAGGTATACATAAATATAAAATTAAATTAAATAGAAGAATTATCTTAAGGATTCACTTTAAGAAATAAAAGAATTCACTAAGAAATAAAATAGAAGAGTTATCTTTATTTCTTCCTTTTTAATTCATAATCCCTAATATAATGGAATAAGCATGAGGTATACATAAATATAAAATTAAATTAAATAGAAGAATTATCTTAAGGATTCACTTTAAAAAATAAAAGAATTCACTAGGGAATAAAATGGAAAAGTGATCTTTATTTCTTTCTCTTTAATTTATAATCTCCAATATAATGGAATAAGCATGAGGTATACATAAATATAAAATTAAATTAAATAGAAGAATTATCTTAAGGATTCACTTTAAGAAATAAAAGAATTCACTAGGAAATAAAATGGAAAAGTTATCTTTATTTCTTTCTCTTTAATTCATAATCTCCAATATAATGGAATAAGTACTGAGGTATCCATAAATATAATGTACATAGAATAAAAATAAAAATAAAAATCTAATATATGTAATGAGCTAAAATTTTTGCTGGTTTTACATTTTTTTATCCCAGTCTTTTATGCAATCGGATTGGGGTTCGGTGAGAAACTCAGCCGAATCATGATGGGCGACAAACGTGTTAAACGTGCGAAAAGATGGGTCGGTGAAATGTGCACTACTGTATTACGCGAAACATGATGAAAAACACAAATGCGTAATATGAACGATAAGTATGGAATGTTTAAAAAACAAAAATTGGTAGCCAAATAGTCAAGTGAGTGGTTGAAATTTTCGAGTCTTCTTTAACCTCGACAAATGCACACTCCATCTTCACAGCGGCCACCCTTGCGATGTTGAGCTAAGCATCTGGCAGCACAAGCAGAATGATTGAGGGTCAACCACAGTGTTTGCATTGAGAGAACGTCGCAAGTTACTCTGGGATGTCGAATAGGTGGCCTTACAGCAGAATCATCTCCCATTGCCATTTCTGCAGCTCTCTCATCATTTTCGTCAATTTCCTTGATCGGTTCTAGACAGAAATGTATGTTTATCATCAAGTTGAACAATGCAAATGTGTTAACGTATATCTATTTATTTTTCATTTAATATCAATGACATTTATCTTTTTTTTTTTATTTTCACGAGCCTACAGAGCAAACAGAGCCTACGAATTATTTAATTATTGGAACAAAATTACTTTTTAATTAGTTTATCGGGTATTATATACTTTATCTTTTTTCTTCACTTTACTGATGCAAACAGAGCCTATAGATTATTTAATTATTGGAACAAAATTACTTTTTAATTAGTTTATCCGGTATTATATACTTTATCTTTTTTCTTCATTTTATTGATGCAAACAAAGCCTATGAATTATTTAATTATTGAAACAAAATTACTTTTTAATTACTTTATCGGGTATTATATATTTCATCTTTTTTCTTCATTTTACTGATGCAAACAGAGCCTATGAATTATTTAATTATTGAAACAAAATTACTTTTTAACGAATTTAACGTATTATATATTTTTTAAAAATTGTAGTATTATCTGTGCAAAATCTTAACTTAAGTAGTATTTATTTTTTTGTACCATTTAAAATTACTATTGAACAAGTAATTTAATGAAATGTCGATGTTTAAGTAAATGTTTGTAGAACGTGGTTAGATACGACAATTTTCATTTTGTAATATAATACTTACTTGTAATTTTAATGTAATTTGCGCAAGAAATTAATTAGTTTTTGTTGTAATAAAGTACGGAACTCTAATGTGTTTTTTGGACGAATTACTTATAAAGCAGATAAAGAGAATTCACGGTAGAATTTGAAACATATTAATTGACTGCTTTGAAGTTATTAAATTGATGCATATGAAATTTGAGATAAGATTGATAGTGTAAAATTTCCTTTCTTTTATACGATGTAACTATAATTTATATTAAAACTGCAATTTATTATAATTCATAAAAGATTTATAAAATACTAATAGTTAGCAAACGTTATATTCAATTGTAAATAACACATGTGAAGTTAAATAAAAAATATATAGTAGACATCCGATTATCCGATCCTTTTTAAACCGATCATGTTTTTGTTGTCATATATATATAATAAATATATATTAATATGGAGATTAGCTTATCCACTCACGAGGAACGTATGAATTTCATATACACCAATATAACAACCAATTTTTAAATAATGTTTAAATAAATTAAAGATCAGATTTTACTAATTGGTGGTACAATAACATTAACACCATATAACATCGTATATGTAATGAATTTATAATAAATCTCTAAGTAATGTTTCTTAATGAATAATTGCTATCATAACAAAAAGAAAGAAAATACCTTCGATATATTATTATAATATAAATTTTATGCGAATAAAACAAATTCTGTGTTAAGAATGATTTATAAGTTAATTCTTAACTAAAAATTTGACCCTATTCGAATTCAAATAAAATAAAGTAACGATTTACGTTCACTATTATTACATCCACACGATATTTCGTGTTTCTGCACATTTAAGTGATGTCAAAAATTAATATTTTACATTTTTCTACAATATTTCTGTTCATTCTTCGAATATTATTTATTACTACTATGTTTATATTATTATATTTATTACTACTTATTTATTACTATTATGTATTACTTACTTAATGTTGAACCACCATGGATAGCCCTTTGAATACTTGCACCAAAGGCACAAGCAATGGTAGCGAAAATGCAGAAGAGTACAAGAAGCTTCATGTTTCTTTGAATAATATTTCAGATACTGAATTTCTTGGCAAAATCAAAAAAGCACTTGTCTTTTTTTCGAGATTCTTAGAATGACTTACGTTGAAATGATGCTGATTGATTTTCAACAGCTGGTTTATATACTTGTTCATGTAGACACGATTTTTTGATACATCTTGTTATCCTGGTCCCCTCTTCAACCTACATCTAGCGATATTTCCATGTTTATAATTCATTCTGGAAATTCCTTCGTTACTTTAATGATAAAAAGTTGGAAATAACGTTCGATAGGGAAAGAGGAAATTGTAATGCGCACGATGTACATCTCATAATTGCTGCGATTACACTTTATTTTACTGTTGGGGAAAAATAGACGTATACGTCAACGTAGATGTTAGAGTGTTGTAAACAGAATTGCATATTTTAAAAGGGTAATCATTTGAGATAACGTGAATGTTCGAAAAAGAAAGATTAGAAAAAGCATAATATTATAATTAATGTGGGAAAAGTTTAATAGTCGGTAAAGTAACTCTGAAAAGTATTTACACACAATGTCACAAATAAATTCACTAAATCATGAAATTTTGATTTTAATGAAAATTTGTGTATATGTAGAGCACAGTGGGTTATGAAACAGTTTTCTCTGCCAACAGAAAATATTTTTGAGAGAGTGAAATCAATCTCCAAGGTGTCAGAAATTTTTTAGTGACATTTATAGAGGATTTGTACAGCACTTAAAATTAAACGTTTTTTATCTAAAAAGTTCTGCTTTATCATACTCCATTATAAACTTATGTTTAAATAGCGGAAAGTTTGAGTGTTGATTTCACTTCTATAATTAATTAATTTATTTTTTTTGACGAAATTAATCTTTCATTATAAATAGAGATATGAATACTATTAATTATAATGAGACCATTGCGACGGCGGCAATGCGGCAATACAAAGAGATAAGAAGAAAATAAAAAGAGTGGACTACATAATTCAGACTGTATACTAACAATAAGAGTAAATATGTAAAATACAAACTAAAAGTAAACTATATATTAGAACACTATTTATTAGTGCTATATAAAAAAAGAGTACATAATTTATATATAACAATAAGAGTAAATATATAAAATACAAACTAAAAGTAAACTATATATTAGTGACTATATAAAAAAAGAGTACATAATTCAGATTATATACTGACAATAATAATAAATATATAAAATACAAACTAAAAGTAAACTATATATTAGAGCACTACCTGTTAGTGCTATATAAAAAAGGGTACATAATTCAGACTATACACTAACAATAAGAGTAAATATATAAAATATAAACTAAAAGTAAACTATATATTAGAGCACTACTTATTAGTGCTGTATAAAAACAGAGTACATAATACAGATTATATATTAACAATAAGAGTAAATATATAAAATACAAACTAAAAGTAAACTATCTATTAGAGCACTACCTGTTAGTGCTATGTAAAAAAGGGTATATAATTCAGACTATACACTAACAATAAAAGTAAATATATAAAATATAAACTAAAAGTAAACTATCTATTAGTGCTGTATAAAAACAGAGTACATAATACAGATTATATATTAACAATAAGAGTAAATATATAAAATACAAACTAAAAGTAAACTATGTATTCTATTTAAAACTATTTATTAATCTGTAAAACTATTTATTAGTGCTATATAAAAAAAAAAAGTAAAGAAAATATATTACAGGATAGTAAATAAATCCGTAAATCTATATATATATATAAATGAATGTGTGTCTGTCTGTCTGTCTGTATTCGATAGATTCAAAAACCATACATAAAATCGCCGTGAAAATTTAGGAAATTATTAGTTATATCCCCGGGAAGGTTTTTGAAAATACTTTTTAAAATCAGAGTTGGGGTTCTAGGTGCTCCCGAGCAAATATCCCAAAAATATCAAAATAACATGTAATTAGTAATTATTAATAATAATAAATAACCTTGAGAACCTTTTTTCTTCAATAATAGTAATTGTTTTGGCAAATTTTGCTCATGGAGCTCGAAATTCGTCAAATTGACGGGTCCCGTAAACCTAGTAAGTAATAATTATTATTTTTTAATCAATAGATGAAGTTTCACTTATAATTTATCTTTAATACCCAGGATAGTAAAGTGTTTAAAGGAAAATAGAGAGGAAGAGTAAAAGTCGACCCTGTTCGAAACAGTATTTGCAAGAGGGTACGTCCAAGTGACAGATTCTTTCTATGTTTGTTCTACAGTGGATTGTTTTAAAAATGACAATTTTGTGTAAAAAAATTTTTAAGCAAATTTTATATTATGTCTGGGAATAGTATTGAAGTGAATGTTTGAAAGAATGGAAAACTTTTGATCTGCTTGTTATCTGATTTTATAAAGAAAAATCAGGCCAACCTGTTGATCTACGTTCCTGCAAGGGTAGCATGTGTAAATTTTTTAACCCGTTGCCACAAATGACGATTATAACCGTCCAACCTTTGGCGATATGTAGGCAAATGACGGCTATAGTCGTCGTGCACATTTTAATCAATAAAAAAAGGAACAGCGTTAGTACGAAGTGTACTAACACATACATTTGTTAATTATTGAGTAACACATCTAGAAAAAAAGTTATAGCATGCCAGATTGCATGTTAATTGTTTTTTTTTATGCAGTTATTATTATATTATTTTATAAGCAAAATAAATTACAAATGATAATTTTGTTTCAAACTGATTTTCTTGTGTTCAGATTACACCTATTTACTCCCTTTTATTCATAGGAATCATTTTGAATTAGTAAAGCAAATGCTGTATAGTCGTCACGACGGTCATAGCCGTCAGTTGCTCTGGTAAGAGATAAAATGACATGATGAGCAAATGACGGTTATAGCCGTCGAGAGTTTTTTTTGGAAAAGCTGTAGCCAAATGTGATAATTTTCACTTCTAAACATACGACTTACACTTGATTTCATCTGGCAGTTATAAACAATTGAAAAAAAAATGTGTTTCTGAACACGATCATCAAATTAAAGGGGTGCGGCAACGGGTTAAGATACAATTGTAGTGATGCAAGGGACAATTTCTCCTAAAAAAAAAAACAAATCACAAGGACTTGAGTTAAACAATATAACTCAATAATGGATCGGAGGGTAACAATATGGTAAAACCGAATTTGGTAACAATATGGTAATATGGTAAAGCAAACGCATTATATAATGTATAAATTTTCATTGAAATCAGAATTTTAGAATTAGAAAAATTTTATTGTAGTACAGCGTACAAATACTTTTTGCTGCCACTGTACAGTAATAGAATTATTTCCTATTGACGATTTAAAAATAATCGCGAATGTAATAACAAAGATAACATATCGCATAGTATTATACAACGCGTTAATTCTAACGATACGCGTGACTTTTCAATCGTTCCTGATAGTATATCAATAATATTAGCAATCAGCAAAATTAGCAAAATTAGCGAAATTATATCGATATTAATTAGTCTTTTACAATTCGCACTAAATCGATGTTAATTGTGTCCATATTAATTAAACATTACAAGGTGATGTTTTTTCATTAAACTAGTGCGAGTAATAAATTTTGGAAACTGATCACATTACGTACTCGAATTTGCACTGTTTGAATACTTGAAATACAGTAAGTGGTTGCAATTTAATGAAAATGTAGAATAAAAACTTTTAAGTATAGACACCATCATATGCTTAATAAATTATGATGGCAAAACCATATTTGTGGTTTTTATTCATTTTTTAATATTTCAGCAGTGTAGACTGTAATTTCTCTTTTGTTCTCTTTTTTTAAATCTTCACACAACATCAACAAACACACATTGTTTTATCCAAATTTCCATGGATTTACATTCTTTGATAGAAATTTGAATTAGGAAGCATAATTTCTTATTTTACTACTTCTATATGTCAAAAGGTATTTCCAGCTTCTTCGTTTTTTGTTTTTCGGTATCACTTAATGATAATTACAATTAACGCGACTTAATCATTCTTTTGCAATTCGCACTAAATCGAATAGTGTGCCAATTGAACTGGTATTAATCGAGACCCACTTATACAAATGACATTGAGAGAAATTGAACCATGAATAGTAAACTATATTTATAGTGTACTAATTTTAAGTTTATAATATAATTATGATATTAATTTATAAGTTTATAATATAATCATAATATTAATTTATAAATCTATAATACAATTATAATATTAATTTATAAGTTTATAATATAATTATAATATCAATTTATAAGTTTATAATATAATTATAATATTAATTTATAAGTTTATAATATAATCATAATATTAAATTATAAATCTATAATATAATTATAATATTAATTTATAAGTTTATAATATAATTATAATATCAATTTATAAGTTTATAATATAATTATAATATTAATTTATAAGTTTATAATATAATCATGTTTATAATATAATTATAATATTAATTTGTAAATCTGTAATATAATTATAATATTAATTTGTAAGTTAATGAAAAAATTATATCAATAAGAAATTCAGAAACCTTGCCTGGAATAATAAAAGGATCTGCATTTTTTAACCGTGTTTTTCATGATTTAAAATTTGTTAATAATTTATATGTTAATACGTTCGTGGACAGTAAAAAGTTCAGCGATCTTTTTATAAATTAATTGCGATATCCGAAATGTGATTAGAGACATTTTGTAAGAGCAGTCGAAATATCACATTTTAACAGTTATATTCAATAAATGCTATAGCATCCACGACGATATTTGAATCGAGATTATATAAAATTAAATCAATAATAATTCTTTTTAAAAATAGAGAGAAGCCATATACTCATTCATAGCTAAAGTTTAATGACTGTGTGAGGATTCATATACGTGTTCATAGCCCAGATTGAATGGTTGTGTGAGAATCCATATACGCGTTCATAGCCAAAATTTAATGACTGTGTGAAAACCCATATATGTGTTCATAGTAAAAATTGAATGACTGTGTGAGAACCTATATATGTGTTCATAGCGCTCAAAGGGTTAAAAATGAGAAGATTTCGCGAGCAATACCCTGATTTCGTAACTATACCGACCACGAACAATTGTGCCCATAATTATGAAAGTGGTCTAAGTCATACATTTCTTGTTTCGAGATATTTAATGAATTGCATTCGAATAAATTGAAAAATATTTGTATATTATGCAATATTTTAATTTATAATTTTATTAGTCTTGATTAATGGAAGTTTATTATGAATGTGAAATTTTGTGTGAATTTCGTATGAAAATCTTATTTTTAAACTTTGAATTGACTTAGACCATTTTCAAAATTAATTGAATGCCCTATGAATGACTTAAAGCAATAAAAAACTACGTGTGTTATTAGAAGTAATAATTTTAATGAAATAATTCATGACCGTTTATTAATTATTTCTAAGAAATAATCCATTTTTATCATTTTAGGCTTTTATCATTATGAGTTTTTGGATTCTTGAAATGTTCCTGAAAAACTGGAGGGATGTACGATAGTAAACACATAATATCTTTATGTTTTTCTTCCGTTACTGGAAGAAATTATTTTTCCGCCAATAATTAGTTCGGAAGAGTCTAACTGAATTAATGCACTTTCAAAATAGAACTAAATGAATTCCATATATTGTTAGGCAGACCGAAAAATATTGTCGTTTCTGTTATTGTTTGATTGTCATTTGTCGGTTTATTGTGTAGTTCAGAAACTCGTCAAAGAGGGCAACGCGTCATTTTAAAGTTATGTTCATATAATTTCTTTAAATTTTTTACTTAGACCACTTTCATAATTAACACTAAATGACTTCCATATAATGTTGAAATTACAATCACTATCTAATGGTTCATTTTTGACGATATCGTAAAAATTACATTGAATTAGTTTAGTTTAAAATGATGTAATGTGAAATAATTGATAAACTCATTTTTTTTTAATTTTGACTTAGACCACTTTCATAATTATGGGCACAATTGGTAAATAACAAGTTGAAATAACTTTATCGTCAGATCTATAGAATAAATCATTGCTTTATATTTTACATTGTACACATGTTGTTTGCATAAGTTACACGAAAGCATATTACTTGTTTATTTTCTGTAAAAATGCTTTATGAAAACAAAATGCTGTATCAGAATTTGTTTCCTTATATATGGTGTTTTTAGTTTCAGAGGGCATGGCATCTGTGCAAACCGATTGGAGTTCTTCGTTTCTGCAATTTGCAATGTATCAATTGTTTTCATAGAAGGAAAATAAAATATTATAAACAAAGTGTGAAGCAGCGTTTATCTTTTTATCCCACATTAAACCCATATCTCACCGAAGAAAGTCCATTATATATTTTGCTGGTATTTTGGTATCCATTTCAGTCTGAATTGCGTTGATTGATAACACGGAGATGCTAGGCATACATATCATGTTGGTTATACATCCAGATTTTTCGTCGCTGTCGTTGTTGTCATCCTCTTGGCATTCTTGGAAACCTGTAATTTGTAGAGTGTTAGAAGCACAATGAGAAACAGTAAGAAGTGTATCGATATTTATTGTTCATATTAATCGATTGATAGTTATAACGGGGGATTGTCCCGATTTCAAATTGACAGGAAGCCAAAGCTGCCCGCTGACAGCAATTTCCGGATAATACAATAATTTCTACTTTGATATGATATTTTAGCAATATATAAGTGGCAAAGCTACAGTAGCGGACAAAAGTTTAAGACGAAAGGGTCAAAGAAAATAAATAAATTAATTAATAAGATATAACAGTATAAATAAAATTTGTATTGAATACTAATCAATAAATAGTGTAGATTATACGTAGGATTGTACAGTAGCACACAAAAGTTTAAGACCAAAAGGTCAAAGAAAATATATTAATTAGTTAATAAAATGTAACAGTATAAATAAAATTTGTATTTTATGGTGATCAATAAATAGTGTAGATTATACGTGGGATTACACAGTAACGGATAAAAGTATAAGACCAAAGAGTCAAAGAAAATAAATAAATTAATTAATAAGATGTAACAGTATAAATAAAATATGTATTCTATGCTAATCGACAAATAGTGTAGATTATACGTAGGATTATACAGTAACGGGCAAAAGTTTAAGATCAAAGAGCCACAGAAAATAAATTAATTAATCAATAAGGAATAACAGCATAAATAAAATTTGTATTCCACGATAATCGATAAATAGTGTTCTACTATAATGACAAAAAAAAATGAATAGATAAACAATATTTGCGAATCATAAAACTATGTCTTACATTGCCCTGTCGTCTTAAACTTTTGTTTGCTACTCTAAATTAATTAATTAATAAGAAATAACAGCATAAATAAAATTTGTATTCTATGTTAATCGATAAATAGTGTTCTACCATAATGACAATAAAAATGAATAGATATACAATATTTGAAAACGATAAAATTATGTCCTACATTGACCAGCAATCTTAAACTTTTGTCTGCTACTGTAAAATAATTAATTAATAAGGAATAACAGCATAAATAAAATTTGAATTCTACGCTAATCGATAAATAGTGTTCTATCATAATGACAATAAAAATGATTAGATAAACAATATTTGCGAACCATAATATTATGTCTTATATTGCCCTGTCGTCTTAAACTTTTGTCTGCTACTGTAAATAAATTAATTAATAAGAAATAAACGTATAAATAAAATTTGTATTCTATGCTATTCGATAAATAATATTGTACCATAATGACATTAAAAATGAATAGATCAACAATATTTGCGAACCATAAAGTTATGTTTTACATTGTCCCGTCGTCTTAAACTTTTGTCGGCTACTGTATATATTTTTTGAACTTTATATCGTACTGCCCTGCATTTCCATGTTTTCGCTTATTGTTAGTTAATATAAATGTCACAGGGAACGTTTTTAAATTTCTACTAAACTGTCGTGTTATCAGGTTCGTTTAACCAAACTCAAGAAAGTATCTATATGTTGCATAATAAGCAAAGAAGCACACTTTTATAATAGAAAAATTCGTCTATTATTAGAAATCGTTCTGTTCGTATAAAAAAGGGAACCTTTACTCAGCATATTGAATATAAACGGAAGAATTGAATTGTAAATGTATCATTTTAAGGTTGCAGTTGCGGATTATTAAAAATAGAACTTAAATATCAGTTTCTACTTTGGAACGGACTTTGCTAACGTAGACAGTTTTTGACATTTTGGAGATGTCAAAGTCTACAATGCCACATGATATGAATGAGGTCTTCCAGTCGTCATTGTATGCCAAAGGGTTAACCCACATACAGTGGCTCCAAAAAGTATTCGTACACTATGTCACAAATAAATTCGTTTAACCCTGAAATTCTGAGTCTGATAGAAGTATTTGATAAAACTTTGTGAGTATGTAAATCGTAATAGCATACGCATGAATTAATCTCTTCTTTTCATCTAAATGCCATTTTAAAGGAGTGAAACCAGCATTAAAGTTTCTGAATTTCCTCTCATTTTTTAACGATAACTTTGTAATGGTACTTGATGAAGCAAAACCTTTCAAATAGAAAATGTTTAATTTTTAATACTCTATTGCCCAGTCATTAAAAAAAGAACCCAAAAAAGCTTGTATTCAAGGCGTAAAAAATCAGTGAAACTTTGAGATTTGTTATCAGCCCCTTTAAAAGATATTTTGCCGCCAAAAAAATTGCTCCACGCAGGATACTCCATGCTCTGTACACACATAAAGTTTCATTGAAATCAGAATTTCAAAAGTAGATGAATTTCCTTATAATACAGTGTACGAATACTTTTTGGAGCCACTGTATATGAGTCTTTGGCTCTCTCAGTTGTTTTTGCTTAACGCATATATGAGTTTGTCGGCCAAATTTATGGTCTACGCAGAACGCACATATGTGGCGGTAGTCCGCAAAGGGTTGATTTTATTTTGATTTATATAGGTAGACGATAATGTTAAAAAAAAATAGAAAAGCGAAGTGTTAGATCGTGTGTATTTTAAAACATATTACTTTTAACATGTACAACTTGTATCGATAACTTACTATTCAAGCAAACACATTTCGGAACGATTAATTGTATGTCATATCCAGTTGGTGCTAAATCTTTGCTTTGTTTCGATCGTGGATCACGTGGATGAGGCTCAAACAGATCGAGAAACACGTTCAGATCTTCGCAATTTCTCAAACGATTAGTTAGCCTCTCGTTCGAATCTGCTAATTTTGTTTCAGAAGTGTCTGTTAACTTATAAACCTCTTTCCAATTCACGCAATAATTTGTAGAACTTTCGCTCGATGTGTTCGATTTATTTTCCAAACAGTTGCATACATCATCTTCCTTTTGTGGTTCAGGGCATGTACAATGACTGCGGTTCCCACAGATCGTAAGAGTACTGGATTCCTTGGAACCTTTGTTATTGTTTTCTCCTATTTCTGTCGTCTGCTAATTTTATATACGAATATAAATGTCGATTCAAGTGAAAAGTAATACCTATACAGGGTGTTCGGACAGCCCTGGGCTTAAATTGAAAGAGTAACTCCCTGAGACATTCTAAGACGAAAATCAAGAGTAACGATTTTGCGTTTGAGGCTTTGTTTACGAGTTATAACTAGTTAAAGATATCGTTTAATCCGGACCGTTCGACGCTTGAGCATCACTGTGGACTCAACGACGTTACCGACCGAGTTGCCTCGGTTACCCGCTCTCAAGCGTCGAACGGTCCGGATTAAACGATATCTTTAACTAGTTATAACTCGTAAACAAAGCCTCAAACGCAAAATCGTTACTCTTGATTTTCGTCTTAGAATGTCTCAGGGAGTTTCTCTTTCAATTTAAGCCCAGGGCTGTCCGAACACCCTGTATACTAAACATGAGTAAAGATATATTTAAAAAAAAGAAACGATATAGATGTTCCGTCCCACGGAACAACAGCGGGAAGTTTTCCTTGGCATATTTACGACATGAGCGTGCCGGTAATGCTATTTTTGAGGACGAAGGAACGTTAGCCTTTTTCTGTTTATTTTCAAGCCCTCGTAATGTCCATAGAGGGACCACAGTCTTAATTTCGAGTCAACCGTGTCTCCTCAATAGCCAAGCCCGTGTCGTAAATAAGGGACTTTCAATAGGCCTGGCTCCAAGCCGATGCCCGCGCTCGAAAGGGTACATGGGCCCAGCAGAATTTCCCCTTCGTCGCCTAAACTCGGGAAATCTTCCCGTTCCTAGTGACTTACCCTACCCTCGTTCTCGAAACGCGTGCTAAGGGCACAAGAACGGGGGTAGGCGGTATTCAGGGCGTACGTTGATTGGAGTCTTAATTTTTTGACTCCAACCAATCGGCGTATCGTCCTGAGATATGGAGGAGTGAACATTCGAACTCCTCCATATAAAACTCGAGTCACTTCGGCACCGCGTAGCAATCGTTAGCAAAAATCATAAAACATCGTTAGAAGTCAGCAAGCAACTAGTACTCATTCGTACGACGTTCAAATCACGTTTTACACCACGCGTCTCAATCGAGAGACATCTCAACCAGGTTAAAGTAATTAATTTTACTTTAATCAACGTCCACGGTCAACGTCGCGACCGAGCGTACATGGGCTTTACGACCCCATCAAATTCGCCAACAATTGCGGTGACTTGGACGTAACAATAGTGGACAATTAGATTGCGAGGGTTGTGGCATACAATGCCCAAATACTATTGTCGACTCTTACGTGGCTTATGACACGGACTTGGAACGAAGGCTATTTTTGAGTTTAGGATTTTGCTTTACGATTTATATGTTATTAAAGGATTAGTCTATTTGTGACTGGGTATTTGGTGTGCCTAGTCAGAAAGTGGGTTAAAAAGTATGAACGGAAGCCCAAGGCGCCACTTGATTTATTAAATAATCTAATGATTCTTAAATTATTATTTTAAAGTTGTTAAGTTAAATTGAATTTAATTCTGAACTATTTACCGATTTCCTTGGCCATTTGTTTGTCTTCGTACATAGTGATCGAGATCCAACGTATGCATAGCGTGGAGATTTTATAAAACGTTTTTCAACACTTTCACTGAAATTAACTGGTACATTATACCTTGTTGTACCATATGCTGGTATAGGACTGGTACTATTCTTTGGAGTGCAACTTACTAACATTTTCTTTTCTTTAATCAATGTTTTTCATTTATCTGGAATATAAAAATTTCCTGAAAATGTACATGTGTTCAGAAATTAGTTTATATATAATAGTAATGTATACAAATAAAGTTCATCGGGGCTGTGATTCAATGGTGATTAAGATCTCTAATTTCCTTCTTCCGTCTTAATTGGGATTTCGTTCCAGTAGATCCTGCTTTGATAATCTGGTCGTTTTAACACAAAAAAGCCTTTTACAAGAAAGAGGACGTTTTGTTGTATTTTTTAAATGTTTAATGAGTGTTCTATAACGTGAACAACAACATTCTACGAGAAAAGCTTCAAAATATTGGTTATTCTTGAAATATAAGAAACCTTGTAATTGCTTAACTTCTATTTTACGCAAACATCTGTTACCATCAAAAAACTTTCCATCATTTCCGTCGGTAAGGTAGAGATTAACGCCTACGACTACCACCTGCGCTACAAGATGCAAACACTTGCTTCTGATCGAAATTGAATTTTTCTTTTCTAATAAATTTAAATACAGGCGCCCCTCGACTTCCACACATTCTACTTTTGCACAATCCGCTTTTTCGCACATTTTTAAAAATTCAACTTTTTAACACTAGAACTATCAGAGCAGTTAAAATGACCAATTGGTGACTATTCATAGCAGCCTTATAAATTCACTGTGGTAAAGTTTTCAAAATTTTCTATGATTTCCTGCAGAGAGTATAAATAAAGATTTGTTTTCTATGTATTCAATATCTTTTCATGTAATTTTCAATTTGATCTCTTCCATGCAAATAAGTACACTATAATTGTCGGTAGTTCTAGTGTTAAATTACCAAAAATACTTCATTTACGTTACAAATATACCTTCTGACCCCTGTATTAATTTATTAATACCCAGTGTGGGCTCCTTTATTATTCGTTCAGTTACAGGCAACCTCTACGTTATTAACGAAAATATGAAGACAATAATATGTTTGCATGTTTAAAAAAAATCTAACACAACATGCTGCAAAAATGAACGTTTTAGGGAAATTTTTATTGTATAAAGATGACGATTTTAAGCACAGTATCATTATTATTATTAATATCATTAGAAGTTAACGAATAAGAATGATTTAAAGTTAGAATGAAATACTACAGATATCAAAGGTTAATTGAAGCAATTGCTAAAAAATTAATAGTAATAATTAAGTAGGAACATTAGCTTACAAAGTATTAAATACTGATTTTATGTTTAATTATTCTCAACATAATTTAATTTTCTATTAACTGTGTCAAAGTTTGGTAAACTCAAAGAAGCTCAAAATTTCTTTTGCGTCGTTACTTTTCCCTTTTTTTTCTTTGTACGAAATATTGTTTTTTTATATACAATTCAAAAAATTATACGAAATATTCCCATACTATTTCATTATTCTAGAATGTGAATAGTATAATATAAAAATTTATTAAATATACCTTTGTAAACTTTTACATTGTGGCTTCCCTTTCAAGTTTACACTTGTAACAATAGCTCTATAACTAACCGCAATTTATTCTAAATGATAAAAGTTTATAAAGTATTGCCATCGAAACGTTTCTTGTGCATCTTATGACAAAACCAAGCTTTATGCCAGTTTCACGTTGATTAGGATTAGTAAAGTTTAGATAGGTAACTGGAAATTTAAAACTGACTTCTGTTTGATAAATGGTTTAATTTACTATTTATTTGTCACATGTGAAATTGTATGAGTTACAATGATAACATATAATCGATATCACAGTATTACTACTTCAGAGCTTTAAACATCAGATTCAACATCGATATAAAAATGGAAATAATTGTGACAAAGCAATTAGATGAACACAGAATTAATAAAAAAAAATTTTAGTCAACGAAATATTAATTCTTCCTTATCGATCTTTTTTCGGTAGAATCCTCTATGCTTTGGATGCTTTCTTCTTCATTAATAACAATATTTTCTATATTTTCTTCATTTCCCGGTATAACTGCCATTTCAGACATATCAGATTCCTAGGAATATGAGTTTTTTTTTATAGATACCTACAGTGTTTGCGGAATTTTTTATAATGTTTGAAAATCAGAAAACATAATGTATTAATCGTAAGAAATCATTCAGCATAGTTTAACTCGTTGTAGTAGATTCAAAGCATTTTTTTTCTATATGCCAACGTACTATTTATAATGGAGGAGTTTTTAAAAACACAAATTTTGGAAAAAAATTAAGTACAAATTATCATTACTTGATGGTAAGGCAGTGCCATATTGACGAAAAAATGTATTGTATGTTTTTGTCGCCGATGACGCTTTACCCGTAAAAAACTGTTTAAATGAAAAGTTCTATAGAGAAAGCATTTAATTATCTTCTATCAAGAGGATTAGATATTTATCCTTCAACGATATAAGTAGCAATGGAACCGAGACGCTACAGTTTGTATCGAGTTCAGCAATAAAAGGCATCAAATACTGCCTTACCGACGGAAGTTAGGAAGGGTTTCTTTAAATTCAGACGGTTCTCAACAGAAATATATATTTGAAATAAATAACGAATCAAAGAATAAATAATAATGTATAACAGTGAAACTATAACAATTAAACAGAAGCAACTAAATAGAAACAATTAACAAAACTAAATATGTAGCTAAATAAAGTCGTTGTGAAATATGAATTAAGCTGTTTACTTTAAAGACGTGCCTGCAAGGAAGGTGGCGCTGCAATAACTCATATAAGATTACATTACAATTGTATTTGTTAAATTTCCGGGTTCGCAAACTTCCCTTGTCAGAATATTCGGCGAAGCTGTATTTAAAAAATGAAAATGCGCTGAGACTTCAAGGACTGATATCTTCCTTTTAAAGAGATTTCTTGTTTATAAAAAAATAACTTCACGTGCATTCCATTATACTCTACACACACACACACAAACCATCATTAAAATCACAACTTTGTTCGTATGCAAATTTTTGCTGTAACATAGGGTACGAATACTTTTGTCCCTCGCTGTGGCTATCAGGTTGATAGCATTAACACACCGGTCACACTGATGCCATTCGGATAAATTAGCAGAGAAGCTGCTAGCACGACCGCAGTTTCAACTGCGAACGGAAATTGGCATTCGTATCGGTTTCAATCATGCAATTCGAAGGTTGCACATTGTCTGATCGCAAACCGTCCGTCGTTCTGACGCGTCCCATAAACTTTTACGACGTTGTAATTCAATAATTATGGTCAGTTTCGTGGCGAAAGAGCGTCCTGATTTCCGGTCACGGAAGGAAATAGGGGAAATTATTATTTCGTTCCCAGCTGGTCGTTGTAACGCGGTTTACGACAATTGCTTCGCGTTACGATCGCCCGTGCAGTTAATTCGTATGCTGTTCGATCGACGGAAGTGAGAACTGGGGTGAAAAGCCGTGGAACTAAGGGACTTGCGTTGAGTTTTCACTTTCACTGGTGACTGAGAACAATGCTTTTCTGCCTTGTTGATAATTAATTTTAAGGAGGGTAGGTATAGAATTGAAATTTAGGGACTGAGATGAATTATCAGATTAGACCAGTAATGATTTCAATATAACATTCTACTTCTTCTACATAACGAAATAATAGCTGGCTACATTAGACAAATTTTCGATAAAATTATCGATCAGCAATGTGTTAATAGCGACACTTACTCTGAGATTGACGAGTATATTCGTCATTGCTCGATTTTCGCGACACATATAGGTGCGCGCTCTCGAATGGGGGCGCCACAGTTAATTGGTTAAGCACTTTAACACTATTCCTACCACGACCGGTCAAATGACCGTCTTTAAAGTTTTGATTAGAATTTCATATACACAACATAATTGAATCACCTTTAAACTTTAGACTTTTCCTCAAATATACGTATAATACATTTTTCAATATTCACTTTTTTTTTCATTGTTTATTTTCTGAGAAAAATTTGTACTCTGTCTTACTGGGGAATGTCGCAGTAGTTGCCTCTCAAGAGGCAACAGATTAATTCTGGATAAAACTAAAGTATAGTCGTGATTAAACTTTATTATAAAAGTACATATACTAATTAAGCAATTATATTTCACGGCAACAATTTCATTCAACGATTTTACATATTATTTATACAAAACATAAAATTAAAAGTTTACAACAATTATCTTTTAATGGTTTTTCAAAAAGTGTAGGCAACAAAATCAGGAAATTAAGAACATTAAAGATGACTAAGGATAAATCAGACGTTTCAAACATGGAATAGAAAAGCAGTAATATATTCAAAATCCTTCAAAATTAGTTGATTGTATTATATATTGTGCTCCATAGCAGCAGTTTGTCAGCGATTGCAAAAAATTGCGAAAACGTATATTGTATTATACATACAATAAATAGTGTTCTACTATGATAACAATAAAAATGAATGTACAGACAATATTTGCAGACCGTATTAAATGGGAATATTAAATGTCTTGAATTAACAAATATGCAGTAGTAGATAAAAGTTGAAGACCAAAGAGTCTATGAAATTAAACAAACTAATTTATAAGGAATAGCATCATAAATAAAATTTGCATTTTCTGCTAATTAATAAATAGTGTTCATAATAACAATAAAAATGGATATACAGACAATATTTGCAGACCATATTAAATGGGCATATATAAATATCTTGAATTAACAAATATACAGTAGTGGACAAAAGTTGAAGACCAAAGAGTCAATGAAATTAAACAAACTAATTTATAAGGAATAGCATCATAAATAAAATTTGTATTCTGTGCTAATTAATAAATAGTGTTCATAATAACAATAAGAATGGATATACAGACAATATTTGCAGACCATATTAAATGGGCATATATAAATGTCTTGAATTAACAAATATGCAGTAGTGGATAAAAGTTGAAGACCAAAGAGTCTATGAAATTAAACAAACTAATTTATAAGGAATAGCATCATAAATAAAATTTGTATTCTGTGCTAATTAATAAATAGTGTTCATAATAACAATAAGAATGGATATACAGACAATATTTGCAGATCATATTAAATGGGCATATATAAATGTCTTAAATTAACAAATATACAGTAGTGGACAAAAGTTTAAGACCAAAGAGTCAATGAAATTAAACAAACTAATTTATAAGGAAAACAAAATTTGCATTCTGTGCTAATTAATAAATAGTGTTCTACCATAATAACAATAAGAATGAATGTACAAACAATATTTGCAGACCATAAAACTATGTTCTACATTGTCCTCTGGTCTTAAACAGTCTTTGGCTTGAAACAGGTCTTACTGTATAAAAATTGAACAAGTTCTATTGTTACCTGACAACAGTAACAGCATCATAATTCCACAAAATTTATACCTAAGCTAAAACGTGTATACGAAGTCTAGTTTAAATTTAGCAAAATCTAGCAATCAAGCTTCGATATACTTGATACTTAAATAAATGCAATTAATTATACATTAATTTCCTTTTTTTTTTTATTTAAGCCTATAAAATAGTACACTAAATTAACAGTCGACGTAAGCATCGACGAATCTTGTTGGTTATTACCCAATAACCGCGTGAGAATTATGAATGCAACAAAGTTTACCCAGCTGGCCAATTGAGCGAGCAGGCGGCGAAAAAGTTTGCACCGAGCGCGGTTGATTGCGAGTTAAAATTTATTCACTGGTATTGTCGAGGCAGAAAAGGTAACATCAATTATCAGCGTAATGGGTGTTTGTCGACAGAAAAAAAAGGAATATCGAAATCCGTTGAGAAGAACTACCTTTTTGCTTCGTTTCAATGGTCAACGCGGTCGCAATTAGGTATTCGTTTACTGTCGCACTGTGGACAAAAATCGCTGCATGTGATATGTTTTTTGAAACCTTTTATCACGAAAACAAAGTACGCACTTTTCTTTACAAAAACCTATGAAACACATAATACAAGGTAATCCTTCTGTTCGGTTGACAATTAAATGATTGCGGATTTTGTCGATAAATGGTTTTTGCACCAAAGCACCTACAGTGGCTCCAAAAAGTATTCGTACGCTATGTCACAAATAAATTCGTTTAACCCTGAAATTCTGAGTCTGATAGAAGCATTTGATAAAACATTGTGGATATGTAGATTGTAATAGTATACGTATGAATTAATTTCTTCTTTTAATTCATAATTATGGGCACATATTTTATGACACGGACGCGGAACGAAGGCTATTTTTGAGGTTAGGATTTCTGTTTATTGGCATGTGGTTAAAATATTAATTTACGACCTGGCAAGAGGTGTAGTTTTAACCCTTTGTGCTCGAGAGGTGACTGTTAGTCACCGGATGATAGTTCCGCAAATTTTCAAACTTTATATACAGTGGCTCCAAAAAGTATTCGTACACTGTGTCACAAATAAATTCGTTTAACCCTGAAATTCTGAGTCTGATAGAAGTATTTGATAAAATTTTGTGGGTACGTAGATCGTAATAGTATACATATGATTAAATTTATCGAATTCGACCGTTCATGATCATTTGAAACGCCTAGGTTTAATCTCAAAGCTCGACACATTATAAAAAAAAAACGAAATTACTTTCCGAACAACCTAATAATTACAACCTGATGTAATAATTATGGTAGATGCAAGTACTACAAAAAGTTTATTTATACAAAAATCAGTAATGTAAGATTTATTTGTGGGTCAGGCATATAGTAAGAGAATTTTAATTTTAATTAGTTTATTAGAAACTTGAATGCACTTCCTCCTTAAGTTGGATCTCCTTAAGCTGTCGCTGCGAAGTCTTAGCAACCGACACAAGCTAAGGCACGACTGTATTACCTCTTTGTACCTATTATTAATTTTGAATAAATTAGGACCATATCGATATACAGTGGCTCCAAAAAGTATTCGTACACTGTGTCACAAATAAATTCGTTTAACCCTGAAATTTTGAGTCTGATAGAAGTATTTGATAAAACTTTGTGGGTATGTAGATCGTAATAGTATACGTATGAATTAATCTCTTCTTTTCATCTAAATGCCACTTTAAAGGGGTAAAACCAGCGTCGAAGATTCTGAGTTTTCTCTCATTTTTTAAACATAACTTTGTAAAGGTACTTGATGAAGCAAAACCTTTCAAATGGAAAATGTTTAATTTTTAATATCCTATCGCCCTGTCATAAAAAAAAGAACACAGGAAAGTTTGTACTCAAAGCGTGAAAGATCGCTGAAACTTTGAGATTCGTTATCAGCCCTTTTAAAAGATATTTTGCCGCCAAAAAAATTGCTCCGTGTAGGACACACCATGCTCTGTACACACATAAAGTTACATTGAAATCAGAATTCCAGAAGTAGATTTTTTTATTCAGATTATTCAGAAGTAGAAGTTTTCTTGCTGTTCGAACTTCCACTTTTAATTAGTAAGAAAATTTTATCGATTATTTATTTAGTTTAGTTTTTATCCCAATTTAAAATTGAAGAATAAAACGCGCATTTCAGACATATTTTATTGTATTATTTCCGAAAAGGCAGGAACGTATCGCAAGCATACAAGAAGTTATGGAATAAAGCCTTGAAAGAATGGCTTTATTTATTTATTTCGTTCCATGCATAGCTGGTTAAATGATAAAATTTTTAATGGCACTGATGATTTTATAAAATCTCATTTAATTCAGTTTTTTGCTGATAACAATTAGAAGTTTTATGAACATGGAATTATGATATTGTCTGAAAGATGGAAAAAGGTCATGAACAAAAACGCACAATACCTGATTTAGTAAATTTATATTTTCCAGTAAAAGTTTTGAATTTTCATTTTTATTTAAAACGCATTCAGGTACACGCTACATACACTGAGGAGGATAACTATAGCACCATCCCCCTTTCTGAGTATTTCGGACTTTTGGATAGGAATGCAAAAATGTCGATTATATGAGGTGAAAGGGTATGACAAACAGTAAACATCAGAAAAGTTTTATTGTAATTTTCTGTCGATACGAACGATATATTCATACAAACTAATTTTTGTATCGTTGCACAACTATAGCACCGTATCATTAAAGATACAATTATAAATTGCAAACAGAAAAGAACAATTGATAAAAGATACAATTAATAATTTGTAGGTTCACCTCTTTTTGTTATAACCTGAAAAATGCGATTTGACATACTCTCAATCAGCTTTTGAAAAGTTTCCTCGTGGATTTCACTGCTGACCGCAATTATCTCACTTTTCAGTTCTACGACGTTTTGAAATTGCCGATTTTCTGTATAAGCCTTCCTTACAATTATGCTCCAGACGTTTTCCATTGGATTTTGGCCAGGAGAACACGCTGGCCATTTGAGAACATTAATCCCGTTTGTCTGAAGCCATGCCATCGTTCTGCGACTGGTGTGTATGGCCGCGTTATCTTGTTGAAACGTTCATTTCACAGTATTATTTTCATTAATAAACGACAATAAATTATTTGGTAGTATGCTGATGTATTCTGTACCGTCCATCCGTTTCGATGGAAAACTCAGTTTCAACATGCCATTTATGCAAAACGCCCCCCAAACCATCACGCTACCATCACCGTTAATTCCTTTTTGAAAAGAACCGCGGTTCTTTTCGCAAAATCTCGCCAATATGAATTGTAACAGATATTTACACTAAACTTATTATTTACCATACCCTTTCACCTCATATGTTTGATATTTTTTCATTCCCACTCATAAGTCCGAAACACTCAAAATGGGGGTGGTGCTATAGTTATGTTCCTCAGTGTAGTAGTTCAGCACACCATTTCTCTCTCTCTTCTCCCCCTCTCTCCCTCTCTCTCACACACACACTATTTATCGATTAGCATAGATTACGAATTTTGTTTATTATGTTATTTCTTATAAATCAATTAATTTATTCTCTTTGACTTTTTGGTCTTACACTTTTGTCCGCTACTGTATTAATTACTTTATTTTTGTTGACTCTCTGGTCTTAAACTTTTGTCCACTACTATAGCCTGTATTCACTGTGTAGTATTGTCGCATCAATAAGCTGTGTGGTAACAAAACTCGTAGTGTGTCACAATCATGTTTAATTCGTGGAGACATAAATGAAGACGTTTACGTTGGTTAAAACGGAGGGGTCGATGTCTTTGTTCAATTATGAGAAATTCTCGTACGCTGGTTACGTCACCGTTTAAACTGCGTGCTCGCAAACGGATGCTACGAAGAGAGGAATATGAGGACGCGTCATTAACCCTTTGACTGCGGCGCGCTCTCGGACGTATCCATCAATATGGACGGAGAGCGTTTTTCGTATGTCAGTCGCTACAACTGGCTGTCCACTGACTAGTGACCAAAACAGTACCCGAAAGTTCGATACTTAGGGATTAAAAATAATAATGAAATAAAATTTTTATCCCATGTTAATCAATAAATAGCATTCTACCATAATAACAATAAACATGAATAGATAAACAATATTTGCCAGGGGATTTGTAAGTTCAGAACCTAAGAAATATGTGTTTTGAATCCTTTCGATGCTAATTTTATATTTAACAAGATTATGCTTTGCACCAATCAATAAGTGCTGTATTATCGTATTAGTAATAGAAATGGATGTACAGTAGCGGACAAAAGTTTAAGATCAAAGAGTCAAAGAAGATCAATAAATTAATTAATAAGAAATAATAGTATAAATAAAATTTGTATTTTATGTTAATCAATAAATAGTGTTCGACCACAATGACAATAAAAATGAATAGATAAACAATGTTTGCGAACCATAAAATTATTTCCTACATCGACCTGCATTCTTAAACTTTTGTTCGCTACTGACAAAATTAATTAATTAATAGGAAATATCAGTATAAATAAAATTTGCATTCCATGCTAATCAATAAATAATGTTCCACAATAATGACAATAAAAATGAATAGATAAACAATATTTGCGAACCGTAAACTTATGTTTTACATTGCCCTGTCATCTTAAACTTTTGTTTGCTACTGTAAAACAATTAATTATTAAGAAATATCGGTATAAATAAAATTTGTATTTCATGCTAATCAATAAATAGTGTTCTACTATGATAACAATAAAAGTGAATATGCAGACAATATTTGCGAACCATAAAACTAAGTTTTACATTGCCCTGTCGTCTTAAACTTTTGTCGGCTACTGTATGAGCAGACCCGCCCACATCTTGTAAACTGCTTCCTACAGTCCTTCCCACAAGTGGACCAGAACTTTCCGGCAATTCCCATTTCTCTCCCGTATCCATGGTACATGGACCGTTACGGTTGACAATTAATGACCCGCTAAATGGATTTCTTCCAGTTACCAGAACAATCGCTTTAAATTAGCTGCTTTAGGTTTCGGTAGATTGAACTGGCGTAAGAACAGCTTAAGGAGGTTTGAACGCGTTTTGAATAAAATTTCATTTCATGCTTATCACGTTTATCCTGCATTTACGTAGAATAAATTTTGACGTTAAGGAAATGAACGTTTAGGTTCTAGGTTAGGTTTAGCATAGGTTAACAATAACGCTTAAAATGTGATTGAACAAATTCAGAAAAGTTATAGAATTACTGATATAAGGAGGAAGAAATGTTGGCTCTTTTGTTATTTTCATTAAACACAAAATATTAAAACTTTTGAAATTAATGTTTATGTATTTTAATGACTTTAAATTAAAAATGTAAATGTAAAAATATTTACTGTGTTTACGAATTCATGATAGCTACAAAATCGGAATCACACTCGTCATACTTCTTTATTATATTACTTACTATTTCAAAAATACACAATGATTAACATGAAATCTTATGTTTATCATATTAGGTTGGGGAAAAAGAAATCCATTATTTTTACGTGAACTTCAAGACTTTATTTAATATGTTTCGGATTGTCCGATTTGGTTCAAATATGCACCGTTTTGTTCGATAATTTGTTGCCATTTTAATGGTAGCTTCATAATGCCTCTCTCATAGAAGTCTTGGTCCCTATTCGAGAAAAACTCTAGTAATTGATTTTCACAATCTTCTCTTGATACCAATTTCTTATCATTAAGAAAGTTTTGCAATGCAAGAAAAAGATGGTAATCGCTTGGTGCCAGGTCCGGACTATATGGTGGATGCATCAAAACTTTCCAACCAAGCTCCTGGAGTTTCTGGCGAGTTGCTATAGACGTGTGTGGCCTGGCGTTGTCCTGATGGAACACGACACCTTTTCTGTTGGCCAATTCTGGCCGTTTCTGGTCAATCGCTGGCTTCAAACGGTCCAGTTGTTGACAGTAAAGATCCGAATTTAGTGTTTGGCCATATGGAAGCAACTCATAATAAATGATTCCTTTCCAATCCCACCAAATGCACAGCAGAACCTTCCTGGCAATTAGTTCTGGTTTGACCAACGTTTGAGCTGCTTCACCGCGCTTTGACCACGATCGTTTTCGCACAATGTTGTCATATGTAACCTATTTTTCATCACCAGTCACCATCCGTTTAAGAAATGGGTCGATTTCATTCCGTTTGGCCAAGGCTTCGCAGATGGAAATTCGATCCATCATGTTTTTTGGTGTTAATTGGTGTAGCACCCAAACATCAAGCTCCTTTTTGAATCCAGCTTTGTGCAAATGGTTTAAAACTGTTTTATGATCGATCTTTAGCTCCTGGGCGATGCTACGACTACTAACATGCCGGTCAACTTCGATTATCTCTGTGATTTTATCGACATTTTTGACGACGGGCCTACCTGTGCGGGGTGCATCTTTAACATCAAAATTACCTGAACGGAATCGACGAAACCAAAATTGCACGTAATTAGCTGTTACAGTATCGGGACCATAAACACCATTCATAATTTCAGCCGCCTGGCTTGCATTTTCGCCTTTATCAAAGAAAAACTGTAAAATGTACTGAATTTTCTATTTGTTGACTTCCATTTTTAACACCCTGTAACTTACAACTGAATGGACCAAACAAAAAACAGCAAAACAATTTTTTTAGTGCGAAATGTCATTATTGGGAATGGGGTTTAATATTGCTAAAAGAAATGAACTCTTATTTGTGAAACAATACTTTAATAATTTATTGATAATCTTATATAGCACGAGGAAGGGCAATTTTGACCGCACCTAGCGAGTTTTGTCACAAGACTAGCAGAACGCAGTGGTCGAAATTCTTACAACCCTGTCCGGGTCCTTCAGCCCCTTTTGTTCTGTTTCTCGATGTTTTCGAACTTTCTAAAATGCCAGATGTGGCTTAGCTTGTTGGAAGAAGCCCTTGAGAAAGTACGTTAAGAGAAAGCTGGTTTATGGTTAATTTTTGCTTCGTAGTATTTCTGTATTCAATTTCCAACAATCATGTTGACAACGAGCATAAATCTGAAATTGTTTGATCGATGCTTTACGAGATATCGATCACTACAGTCATCTACCGAAAAAATAATGGATTTCTTTTTTTCCAACCTAATATTTACCTGTTGAATGAAGTGAACGTAATAAAACAAAATTTGGAAAACAGGAAATCATTACGACTACGCGAAGAATCTTGAATTGAATACCAGTGTGCATTGAATAAATGAGATAATACGAAATGCGAGGATGCAAACGCGACGCCCGCCGTTTCCAATAAAGCCTACCTGACTGTCTGCCAAATTTATCGCAGGCATAATTAGCAGACAAATAACACGATTAACGAGAATCGCCCCCAGTGCGCTGTAGCGTTTCGGTGCCTGTTAGCGGAAGCTTCACCACCGGTGCTGGTGAACTGTTGCTCGTGAAAAATTGTCGCTATATTTTTGCTCACGGCACCGTAAGAAAAATGGCAGCTGCCTAATTGCCCGGCGGATTTTTCAACAGAATATTTAAACGCATTACTACGAATCTTGCTAACTACCGCCGTCGTGTTTTCCCTTTTCCTCTTTCAGCGTCCGTTTGCTTTTTCCATGGCAGAACGAAATATCAGGCGGAAATGTGGAAATCACGCGATAGACTTGATTAGCTGTGTCATAGAAAATGTTGATGGCTGTTTTGTGTATGGATGGTAATTAATCCCTTGCACTATTCGGAACCTCGGAAAAAGTCAGGCCAAAACGCGGCTGCCTCAATTGTCGCGGTGAAGGACCAACGGTGGAGCGCTCGTGCCGAAACTTGAGACTCATCTTATCCACGCGATGGAACTCTTGTGAAATTCAAATGAATTTGAATCGAAAACTTTTATATATACTTTAATTATCACATAAGATTAAAACAAATTCTGAATAAGTAATAATAATATAATTAATTAATAACGGGTTAAATGGATAGGGTACAGACCGGATTTGAAGGTTGGTCATCCTTATGATGCTTTTTTTGGTCGATATTGGTGACGATTACTGTTGCGTCCTAAAATAGGGTAAAGCGTCAAAGCGTCAAAGCGTCCTCGGTAGAAGGGAACTGCTTACCTGTCCTCCCTTCCTACAATACGTTAACTAATTCAAATATTGTCAAAAAATGGCAGAAAAGAAGCAGAAATGAAAAGGGTAGAAGGAACTATCTACAGGTATCAAAAAGGTGAGCCTTTCGATGGAAAAAAGCGAAAAGAAACGCATTCTGCTTTGTATTCACCATTCATTTTGCATAATGCAGTGACATGTCCTGACGAGCGGTGAGCATGCCAGCAAAATGAAAACAAAGGGATTGGTCGTTGGTATTTTTTGTTTTCGCCAGACAAAAACGAGAGCAAAGAACGTGACAGGGGAGGGAGTCAGCCAAGTGGGGACAACACTCGAGAATCGTAAACGAAATCACCCCTGCGCGAATCGCGAACCAACCAAAGTGATCTGGCTCCATTGTACCGCGATTAACTGCTGCTCTGGGCGGCACAAACCGCCGAGAAGGTAACAGATTATTTAAAATATCTCGCTGGATTATTCCCCAAAGCCTAACCGAAGGGTGGACGTTTGTCATTGTCTGCAGGGAAATGTTTTCGGTTTAAGGATTAATGGGGTGGCGGTATGGTTATTACTACTGTGTCTAAAAAGTAAGGTGAACTTGTTTAACCCCTTTGACTACTGTTGACGCCTATTGGCGTCCGACACATGTTGACTTCCCGATTCGTTTAACCCTTTGACTGCTAAAGGCGTATATATACGCCTTCATAAGTCCATCAATATATACGAAAGGCGTATACAGGGTGTTCGGACAGCCCTGGGCTTAAATTGAAAGAGTAACCCCCTGAGACATTCTAAGACGAAAATTAAGAGTAACGATTTTGCGTTTGAGGCTTTGTTTACGAGTTATAACTAGTTAAAGATATCGTTTAATCCGGACCGTTCGACGCTTGAGCATCACTGTGGACTCAGCGACATTACCGACCGAGTTGCCACGATTACCCGCTCTCAAGAGTCGAACGGTCCGGATTAAACGATATCTTTAACTAGTTATAACTCGTAAACAAAGCCTCAAACGCAAAATCGTTACTCTTGATTTTCGTCTTAGAATGTTTCAGGGAGTTACTCTTTCAATTTAAGCCCAGGGCTGTCCGAACACCCTGTATATACGCCCTCACAAATCCATCAATATATACGAAAGGCGTAAATATACGCCCTCTGTATTTTGTTACTATAACACCTTTATTACTGTTTTACCGATTAATTCAACATGGAATTTATTGTCCTATGCAACCTAGCAATTAAATATGCTATTATTATTTGCCATTATTATTTTTTAAACCCTAAGAATGGTATCAAATTTCCGGGTACTGTTTTGGTCACTAGTCAGTGGACAAGTCACAGCGACTGACAAGCGAAAAACTCGCCGTCCATATTGATGGATTCGTCCAAGAGCGCTTCGCAGTCAAAGGGTTAATGTAACAAATTTCAGTATTTTGAATATTTTAATATACTTCCTCAGAAATGCATGTCAAACGAAAAATTTTGCTGTACCCAGTGGACGTCGCGAGTGAATTCGTACCGTACCGTACGGCCAGTGCGTGCCAAAGTCTGCCGTAGTCAAAGGGTTAAAAAATGAAAAATCTTTATTTATTTTTGCATATCAATTTCGTCGCCTTCGAAGTATTCCCCACCCGACACAATGCACTTATGCCAACGTTTTTTCCAATTCTCGAAACAGTGTGAAAATCCTTTTCCGGTGTGGCCTTCAATGCTTTCGTCGATTCGGCTTTTATTTCCTCGATCGAGTCGAAACGGTGTCCACGGAGTGGTCTTTTGAGTTTAGGGAACAGCCAGAAGTCACTCGGTGCTAAATCAAGCGAATACGGCTGTTGCGGAACAATATGAGTTGAATTTTTGGTGAAATGGTCTCGAATTGTCAATGCTGTGCGAGTCGCGTTTTTGGAATCAAACGAGATTGGACGCGTTTAAGGCACAACAAATCTTTTAAAATGGTGTTTACCGAATCTTTTGAAACTCCAACATGACAATATAGCAACAGACGAAAGTAGAAAATGCAACATATACTCGCAACGTTAACCCTTTCGCTACGGCGAGCCTCGCCGCGGAGTGTCTTGTGTGGAACGGAGCGCCGTGCCGAAAGTGCGAACATTAAACGCAGATAGTCTTCAGCATTCAAGACCAAGACTTTTGTCTCAGAAACGACTTTTTAACTTTTAGAAGCAAAATGATTCATGTTCATAATTTTTCCATGAACAGATTTTTAATTCAATAATACGATTAATATTTTTATATTATACAACAAAATAGTAACTATAATTATAACGTAATGTTGACCAATAACCTTTTAATAATCATATTTTGTATGAAACTCCTCGAAACACGGATAAAACTTGACTTTTGGCTCCGTTTTTATGGTAGATGATAGGGTGACTATAGTTACTCGTGTTAGGTGGCATCTTGTGGCCGGTGACTATAATCACCCGTTGTAGCGAAAGGGTTAAGCTTGACGGTAGAGTTTCAACATTTCGGCGCCTAATAGTACTTACTTTCATTATTATACACTCTGAACATGTGTTTATCAAATGTTTTCCGTTAATGTTGTACCAGCTGAGGAATTTATGAAATAGATGAAAATCGTCAACGATCAAACTGCGCAAAATCACCGGTTCTCGTCCGATCACCGAAGTTAAGCTGCGTCGGGCGCGGATAGTACTTAGATGGGTGACCGCTTGGGAACTCCGCGTGTTGTTGACATTCTTTTTTCTTCTTCACCTTTTTTTGGAATCTCTCAGATTTCACTGAATAAGCAATTACAACGAGATGTATGTTCCGCTCTATCGCATTCTCGGCAAAAATTTTCCCCATTTTTTTGCAACTCTGTTACTTTTATTATTATCCCTTTCCATCTAAAAAGCGTTCATACTTCCTTTTATTGCTACCAAAAGATATTTTACTCTGCTGAATTTACGTTTTATGACTTTCTGTATTTTCTAACTTTTATAACTGTATTTTATAAAAAATAAAAAAGAGCAGAAGGAATAAAAAATAGGTCGTTTTTAATTTGAATAATACGGTGAGCTTTTTCCAACTATTTTAACCCTTTGCACTCGGTTGTCCCCTCTTATGGGACATCGTAATCCTAGCATATGATAGTTTCGCAAATTTTCAGACGTTAGTTCAGACCCAGACGTTAAATAGTCATATATGTAAATTTTAATATACGACTTAACTAAACTAAATGAAGTTTAATATATGTGAATCATAGTAAATATTTCGAATTTGAAAATTTTTGAAGTTAGTATCATTAAACGACTAACGGTCACCTCTCGAGTGCAAAGGGTTAAATATACAGTGATTCTCGAAATTGATCGAATGATTGAACCACATTTTCTATCAAGTGCAATTTTAATTACAAGATCTACTTACATTTCTCATAAATATTCTTTATCGCACTTGCTGAGTTTTTCAATTAATTATTGTAACTTATAATCAATAGCTGTATCTCGATTGAATAAAAAATATAATAGAGATAAGTATCATATAATAGTGGCGATATTAGACGTAAAGGGAGAAAATGAAATTTACTTACAGTTCAACGTACACATTTTATCTGAACCAGTTACTCAGTTATCGGTAACATTTGTTCAAAAAATCTACAGCTCTTTAAACGGAAATTTCATCGCATAAATTCCAATGAATATCTATTTCAAATATACAGAAAACGTGGTAAAAGATGAAACCTTACAATAGATGTAACATTTCGGTACGATCGAATTATCGATGCATGCTCACCTAGAATATCTCGATGTGCTGTTTCGATAGATATCGGTGTGTGTTATCGATATTCCATATATTATTTTACGTCAGCCACGGGGCTGCATATTCCCTGTTCATGTTCATACACTTTCAGCGTTATACGTGTTACGCTCTCCAGGGACTCATAACCGTGTCACTATAAATGATAATAGAACCCACCACCGTGAAGTAATAGTAAGTGCCCTTAACGTAAGTTAATACACAGGGTGAGTTTTGTAACTTGACCAGCTTAAGTAACTGGTGAATTATTTGTGTAGCATCGTAGTTTTAAGGACCAGAAAAGTGAAAGTGTGGGTCGACTAGACGAAAGCCAGACCCATTGGAAAAAATCGTTGGCGACAGACAATTCATCGATGGGTTGGCAATGTTTAACGAGCGCGGGATGGGAAGAGGAAAATGCCTATAAAGGTTTCCACGAAAGAAAAAAGGGACCATTGCTGAATAGAAGATCGAGTTGTAGAGTCGTAAAAAGAGCTCAGGATTGAGCATAGAATCACGTGGCAGGGTTGAATTAGAATTTACTGTACATTGTATAATTTTACCATTATTTATATTAATAATAATAAATAAGGCAATTAAATATAAAGTTGCGTGTTAGGGTTGAATTAGAATTTACTGTACACTGTATAATTTTACCATTATTCATATTAATAATAATAAATAAGACAATTAAATATAGAGTTGCGTGGCAGAGTTGAATTAAAATTTACTGTATACTGTATATTTTTACCATTAATCATATTAATAATAATAAATAAGATAATTAAATATAGAGTTGCGTGTTAGGGTTTAATTAGAATTTACTGTATACTGTATATTTTTACCATTAATCATATTAATAATAATAAATAAGAGAATTAAACATAGAGTCGCGTGGCAGGGCTGAATTAAAATTTACTGTATACTGTTTATTTTTGCCATTATTCATATTAATAATAATAAATAAGAGAATTAAAAATACAGTCGCGTGGGAGAGTTGAATGAGAATTTACTATATACTGTATATTTTTGCCATTAATCATATTAATAATAAAGAATAAGAGAATTAAACATAGAGTTATGTGGCAGAGTTGAATTTGAATTTACTGTACACTGTATATTTTTACCATTATTCATATTAATAATAATAAATAAGACAAATATAGAGTTATATGGCAGAGTTGAATTAGAATTTACTGTATACTGTATATTTTTGCCACTAATCGTGTTAATAATAATAAATAAGAATATTAAACATAGAGTCGCGTGGCAGAGTTGAATTTGAATTTACTGTATACTGTATAATTTTACCATTATTCATATTAATAATAAAGAATAAGAGAATTGAACATAGAGTTATGTGACAGAATTGAATTATAATTTACTATATACTGTATATTTTTGCAATTAATCATATTAATAATAATAAATGAGACAATTAAATATAGAGTTGCGTGTTAGGGTTGAATTAGAATTTACTTTATACTCTGTATTTTTGCCATTATTTATATTAATAATAATAAATAATCTTAAGGATCTTTATTCTACATTTGCTATAGAAGAAAATGTTTTAATCAAAAATTGCATTGTATTAAAAGGAATGTATGATACTATAATACGTTAACATATCGCGCAAACTGTATTTGTAACATTTTCTTCTATAGCATATAATTCGCAAGTTACTTGAACTGATCCAGTTATGAGACTCACCCTGTACATTGGGGTGGGATGGATCACGGTACAGTAGCGGACATAAGTTTAAGACGAGAGATTATTATAAAACAGAGCACCATGTATTATCTACATGTCCATTTCTATTACTAACACGATAGTGTCGCTTACTAAATATGAACCCTTAACGAACGAATACCGCCATACTCGCGACTTTATAAATATTCTAAAAAAATCGAATGCCACCATACACGCGGCATGACGTGATATGTTAGGAAATCTGTTAGGTTTGGCCTTAATTATACATGCAACAATTAAGGGCGATCGGAAATTGTTTTTTGTTGCGCTCTGGAACGCATTCCTCTAATTCCTCTTCGAGGATTGAGCGAAAACACATCGTTTTATATACGGTCAATAAAGTTTGTCATCGTCATTTTTGGAGCACTATCTGTTAGAAGAAAGAGAAACGAAGTCGTGCGTACATGCGTGCTATTTTTACTTTTCCTATCCATAATTTAAGTCTTATAAAATATGGCAAAGAAAAGTACCACACCCAAAAAAAATATAAGTAATTTTGTATAAATATATCGTTAATCTATAAAAAATAAATTTGTAAATGTATACATATCTATACATTACATACACGCATCTATTTGTTTATTTCAATTCCTATTATTTTTCTGAAATTTTCACTTCAGTATTCTTTTGTATGGACATATCTGTTCATATACTACCTATTATTACTGTAAGTTTTCATAAAATCCAATAAAGCGATATTAATTATGCACCTTTTCTCGCTCTGGAAATGAAGCACTTAATTCCCTAAAAATCCGTCGACCTACTGGTCATAGTTTTAGAAAAATGCAGTTGTTCGTTAAGGGTTAAAAGTAAAATTCCTATACATGTTTCCATACTACATTTCAAGTATTTGAACAGTGCAAATTCAAATAATGCGATCAGTTTCTTGGACTTATTATTCGTACCAATCGGGATCAATTAATAGATAATTGGATCATAAAGAAAAGATATAGGTAATTATGTAAAAGTGCACGAATAACTCCAATACAACTTTTAAAAAGTTCATCCTCTGATCTGCCTGAGGTAACAGGGAGGTAACTCGTAATTTCCTCGCGAAAGCTCATCCACGAAACAGAACCAATCCTTTCTTAATGAACCACCTGATAGACAGAACAATGTACATGACCTGTTCCAAATTGCTTCCTCAAGAACCCTTCAGAATAACGAGAAAATTCTTATTGCAAGTTTACGACTGCTTACAAACTCAACGAGAAAACGCCAACCCGTAATACTTCCAACGTTTTCTTTTAGTTCCTGCGAAATAACAGACATCGATTGCACCGTGAAGCATCTTCTTTCGAAACAATGGAAGTACAGGGGATTACTATTGTTTCCTTTCTTATATAATTTGGTGATGGGAAAGAAAGGAGGGTTAGACCATTTGTACACGCAATGATTCGTAAAATCGATCTAATAGTTACGCTTTATTTATTATTAAATGTGTTAGGTTTTATGGGGTGAAGAAAAGGCTGCTGGAATAAACTACTAGACGATATATATATTATACTGTTCATTAATATTTAAATGATCTTAATAGATATAATTACATTATAACGTTCGTACACGTTGCGAGCTCTCTGCTGACTAACTTCGGTCACATATTTTTGGTAGAGAAAGTGAAAACAAAAAAACAAAACAAAATAAAGACACCTTACTAACTATCGATATCGACCGCTATGATCGATACTCTATCAAAATGCATCTGCAATTTTAACATCTGCTTATTTTTTTGAGAAAATTGATAACTGACATACAAAGGCATTAACACCTTGAATGTCACGCCAGTTTTACAGGGTTTGCCCGTGGCGCCACGATGAATTTTCTGTTATACGATACATACTGTTGAAATATTACCTACCACAAATAAGTGTAACTACTTTTAGATATTTTTCACTGCATTAATTCCTTTACACCATGGCATTAACGGTGGTAATAATGAAAAATTGATAAGTATTGACATTTTTCTAAATTATGTATTTCTATCCATTTGAGCGCGCCGGTCACCGATGACCCCCATGGTATTCAACGTGTTAACTGGAGTATAAATATATGTAAGTGAGTTAATACACGGTTATCTTAATATATATGAAGTAATTCACATGTGAATATGTGTACTTAATACGACATCTATTGAAGTACGAGTATTTAAATATAAGTGCGATATTCACAGATTCCAAAAGTGTAATAACATCAATCAATAACACTACATCAAATAATATCACCCAATAAATATATACAGGGTGTCCCAGTTTTTAATGTTCAAACTTTGTCAGTGTATTCCATGGCACGAAGTAAGAAAAACATGTTATGTAAACATAGGTCATATAGAGCTTTATTAAGAAGTTATAACAAAAATTCAGAATAGGAATAGTAATCAACTTGCTGTTACTGCGAGCATTGGCTTCGATAGATCAACAGTATTGTGCTTTTCAGTGTGTTTATGTAAGCTATGTTTACTATTTGAGGTCACCAAACATTGAAACGAATTTTCGCCAATAATAGCTTGCGAGGATCGCAACGAGGGCTGGCGTGTGAATAGATTCAAGCGGACACGTTTAAACGCTAAGAAATAGGTAATTATTTACTTTAGGGGCCTCAACTTCGATTTTAATGATTCTGAAATATGTTGTAGAAGAGAGTATTTTGAACAATTTTTTCCTATACATATAACCATTGCTCGGCCTTAGTTTCCGAGATATTTGCAAAATTCCTTCCGTGCTACTACATTGAATTTTTCTTATAATTTCTTAATAAAGCTTCATATGACCCATGTTTACATAACATTTTTTTCTTATTTCGTGCCATAGAATACTCTAACAAAGTTTGAACATTAAAACCTGGGACACCCTGCATATATATGACGGATATAGTCGTCAAACACACTTAACTGGTTAAAACACACAGAATCTGTTGTATTTAATACTACTTATAACACATAATTATATAAAATTTTTCATTTCTGTCATTTTCTAAAGTGTGACGTTTTGCAAAACTTGCGAATGTCCCCGTTACAAGGACATCGACCGCAAAGGGTTAAACTATTCTCGCCATAGACTATCTAACGACATCCTAGACCGGTGTTTCCCAACCTTTTTCGTGCCATGTCCCACCTTAACCTTTCTAAAGTTTTGATGCCCCCCCTATGTAACGTACATAATTTTTAACATTAAAAAATTGATTTGTTCACTTAAGAAACATAAATGATAGGTTCTAGGAAGAAATCACTATGAAATTGTTAACAAAACACAGTAAATAAAATTTCAAAACATATAATGAAAAACTGAAATTCAAATTCCAAATAATTTTAATACAGATTTGTCTATATTAATTTATTATTTTAATTTAGTGAGATCCTTGCGCTTGATGCTTGCTGCACAGAGATTTTATATTAGGTTCCAATTTGGTTAGCTTCAGTCTCAAGTCTCCACGTTGTGTTATATCCAGCCGATTTCTTTTTTTTTTACCAGTAAATCATTTTAAATCACGACGCCAATCACTCAGTTGATATTTCGGTCTCGTCAAACGAAATTATACCTAATAATCATTTACCGCAATTATTTAAGAATTTGCTTTTTTTGTTAAATTTGGCACCGATATCTAGCATTGCACTTAAACGGCCCGGAGCGAAAGGGTTGAAGTCGTGTCGAGTCCATTTTCGAATTGCCCCCCTGTGGGGTGTGGGCCCCACGTTGGGACACACCGTCTGTTGAGGCACATAATGCATCAACACTGTCAGGTCACCCACTCCACAGTTTATGACACGGACGCGGAACGAAGGCTATTTTTGAGTTTAATATTTGTAGGAAATTATTCTATTGGCCGATGGGCTTTTACCTAAATTACGAGCTAGTGCAACGACTTATATTAACGCACCGTGAACTATATACTCTGAACTATCTATGAACTCTATCTCATGAACGAACTAACGAATTAACTAAAAACGAACTGACGAATTAACCAAAAACGAACTAACTCTAATTATCGCGAGGCTTCCTATTTATTTGCCTCGGGCCTGATAGGCGGTTCCTGTCCTTACCAATCAGGACCTTCGGAAAAATGCCCGCCTTCGATATCCCCACGCGTTTGCTTCTAGGATATCGGCCGTCCACATTTTCTTCGGGGATCAGGTTTACGGCCGCGACTGTTTATCCCTACAACGCAGGCGTTGTTTAAAACGGCGCCGGAAGATAACGCGGCCCCGAAAAAATAACACGGCGACACCTCGAAGTCTAATCCGCGGTCGCCTAAAGAAAGCAATGGCAATCGACATTCGTTATTCTTTGCCGCTCTCCCCTATACAAAGGCTCCATTCATTAGTAAATTGCCTACATATTCTTAGTTTATTAGGATGCAACTAAAAGATTAATCTATGATCTGGCGAGAAACGGTGTAGTTTTAAGCTACACGTGTTTAGATTTTCGCTTCTTTCGTTCTCAATAGCCGAGGTCGTGTCATAAAGAAAGAATTTCTGAAGGGTCCTAGCACACATTTGTAACGGTAAAAGACCGACGGCCAGAACCTGGAGGAATTTTCCGTCGTTACTAACCGGCACCACCACCCTCACCACTAACACGGCAATACCCCTCCTCCATGAGCGAACTAAGGGCTCAAGGAGGAGTACCTAACCAACTTAGGTTCGCTGATTGGTATTTTTCCGAATTTGAAAGGACCAATCAGCGGGTTTGTCAAAACAAGAAGTGGATGGTGGTCAGTGGCAGCGTATCAGTAAACTCAATCAAGTCAGTCAATTCAGTCGAGTCAGTCTGTCAAGTCAACTCTGTCAACACAGTCAACATAGAATACACAGTCCGCGCCCTTGCCTTCTACAAACACTCGCATATCAAACTGACGTGCGAGGAACTACATTTGACGCTCGACACCGTCCTAGACAATGGACACTCACTCTTCAAATTCATTCTCTCTCTCACACGCATAAAACCAACACTCACACTAACGATAGATCCGACAACAAGTAGTCTTTAGAACCACTAGTCTCCTCAAGTTCCTCACCCGCTTCTCCAATTTATACGCATCAGAGTAATAACCCACTCTTAATCAGTAAACGAGCCACTGCTCGCTGAAAAATAGCTTACAGTATCTCTCAACTTCTCTTCTTAACGACTGGGCTATCTAAAGGATTCACCAGACAGCCTCGAGTAGTAAGAAGCACGAAATCGCGTGAAATTATGGTGGGAACGAAGACCACGAAGATAAACTGCGGAATCAGTTTTCTTAATGCGAATTTAATGAAAGAGAAGAACACAGTAACATCGACAATTGGTTTTCGAAACTCGAAAGTCATCTGACTGCTGTTCACATCTTTTCTTCTTTTCTTCTCGTTGTATCCTCTTTTCCAAGGTAATTCATGGTGGTGATTCATTTTTCAAAGTGGTTGCGCTAAATCTCTTTAGTATTCTGGCCACTCGATATGCATTGATCTGAAAATGATTTCGCGGGAGGAATAAGGAATTTTCATTTCAACACATTTTCTTCGCGATAGTTGTGTTGTGCCGGTACGATTAGGACATTTTGACGGAAAATGCCTATCAATTAACCGAAACGGTAAATCCTCCGATTTTCTCTTTCCTCCTCCTATCGTGCTTCCAAAGAATGCATTTATATTTATCTCACACACGCATAATGGTATTAGTTCTGCGTAGGTGCTCGAAAAAATTGACAAACGCATATATGCGTTCTTAGTCCATGCCGAACACTTACAGAAAACACATATATGTGTCCTTGTAGTCCACACTGATAGTTTTCGCCAGATGCTTATATGGGTCCATACAGCTCAAAGGGTTAACAAAGAGTGCCCGCTTATTTTAAAAGGAACCGCATGTTTTATCTGTTTCCAGTTCTGAGAAAAGATTCGGAGGTGTTTATAACTTGAATGTACCTTGTATTACTATTTTAGAGTAAAGCAATCACGTTGTAGAATTGCAAAATTGATTTGAAAGCACGTTAATAAATAACTTACCGTCTGCTTATCTATTTAACATTAAAACTACCAGAATAGTCAAAATGACTGATTGGTGATTATTCATAACAGCCTTATAAATTCAGTGTGGTGAAGCTTCCAAAATTTATTATGATTTGCTTGCAGAAGGTACAAATAAAGATTTGTTTTTTATGAATTCAATATCTTTTCATGTAATTTTCAATTTGATCTGTTCCATGCAAATAAGTACACTGTAATTGTCAGTAATAGCAGCCTTATAAATTCACTGTGGTAAAGCTTCCAAAATTCACTATGATTTTCTGCAGAAGGTATAAATAAAGATTTGTTTTGTGTGTATTCAATATCTTTTCATGTAATTCTCAATTTGATCTCTTCCATGCAAATAAGTACACTATAATTGTCAGTAGTAGTAGCCTTATAAATTCACTGTGGTGAAGCTTCCAAAATTTATTATGATTTGCTTGCAGAAGATACAAATAAAGATTTGTTTTTTATGAATTCAATATCTTTTCATGTAATTTTCAATTTGATCTCTTCCATGCAAATAAGTACACTATAATTGTCAGTAGTAGTAGCCTTCTAAATTTACTGTGGTAAAGCTTCCAAAATTGACTATGATTTTCTACAGAAGATATAAATAAAGATTTGTTTTGTGTGTATTCGATATTTTTTCATGTAATTTTCAATTTGATCTGTTCCATGCAAATAAGTACGCTGTAATTGTCAATAGTAGTAGCCTTATAAATTCACTGTGGTGAAGCTTCCAAAATTTACTATGATTTGCTTGCAGAAGGTATAAATAAAGATTTGTTTTTTGTGTATTCAATATTTTTTCATGTAATTTTCAATTTGATCTGTTCCATGCAAATAAGTACACTGTAATTGTCAGTAGTTCTAGTGTTAAATTACCAAAAATACTTTATTTACGTTACAAATATACCTTCTGACCCCTGTATTAAATTATTAGAAAGGCGTCTACACGTTTCAGATTTGTATTCTTGCCCCTTTCATTGGACTTTTCACCAATTTGTAACATGGTGTTGTTGGTTTTACGAAATGAAAATTTATAGTTTGAGGGGGATGAAGTGGGTCGAAATAAACTGAACAAACGAGCAAAAGTCATACGAACGAAATGGCAGCTTGTACGGATTTTCAACAAATTACATCCTGTTCCCTGGCCCAGCGTAAACATTGCGCCGATTTTCGAAAAACTGAACGACATGTATATCCAACCTAAATAAATCGAACATGGTGTCGTTTGATACGACACAATCTACAATAAGCCAATGGTTATCTTGCACGTCGTGATTGAGCGCGTATAACGGCTATAAAATAAAAATGGTTGCTGGAACACACGAACTGCATTGAGATAAGGAAACAAAACGTGAAAAATGTGAGCCTGCTTTTGGATGATATTAGGGTTGGCTGATGGGGATACTTCCTGTTTGTTAACCCTTTACACTCGAAAAGCGACTGTTAGTCACCAAATGATAGTTTCACAAATTTTCAAACTTCAGTTAGTTTGTTTATTAGTGAGGCTCAGAGGTTAAATAATCATACAGTGGCTCCAAAAAGTATTCGTACAGTATATTACAAATAAATTCATTTATTTTTAATTTTCTGATTTCAATTAATGTTTTTAATAAAACTTTATAGGTGTTGCGTCCTTAAATTAGGTACGTACAGTAATGACTCTATACCTGCCTCGGCAGAAGGGAAGTGGTAGCCAGTCCTCCCTTCCTACAATAACTATAAGCAATGCGATTGGTTCGGGCTTGCAATTATTTCTGCTATAAATATCGAGCCAGGCAGAAACAAAATTCAGTACAAGTCTTACCGGATCCCCACCCGGCCTGATTACTCTCTCCCTTCCGCTATCTGGAAATTACTCGCTCGATTTTACCGAGTGGTTTTTTGAAAATTTTCCACTCACTTAAATTATTCTATGTTGGTCCAAAGACCCATTAACCTCATGAAGTTAACAGCACAGCTAATTTTGGTTTGCTGATAAGCCGGCTACAGCTGGCAGGAGCAGCACTGACAGGAGTACCAGTTTCTGGATTTATTAGAGGGCTTTTACCCCCCCCCCCTCCCTCTTCCATCTCATGCCAACGGAACTGTTACTCCTCACACTATCATCGTTAATAAATTAAAAAAAAAAAAATTCAGTACAAGTACAATCAAGAGACACAACTCAGTACAAATATTGAAGGACATAGAACAACTCATCAAGAGATACTCACAATCAGTACAAACACTCAGAAATCAACCTCATCAAGAGGAGAGGTGTCTCGGGTGCAAAGGGTTAATTTGTTGCTCATTATTTTCCTTTATAAATTAAGGATTTCTTTCTAAAAGTCAACGTTTGTTTGATAAGGGTTCAAATGACCCCTTATGGTAAAAATAGGTATGCGTTAAGTACCAATACGTTTAGTGTTAACAAACTTACGGTAAAATAAAATAAGTAAAATAGCGAATTTTATAAAATTTAAGTGCTGGGCTCGATATTTCCATTACATATTTACTAAAAAAAGTTTTATATTGTTTGACTTGTTAAAAATTATTTTTGTTAGTAATACTTTGTATGTCTTATTCCTATTTTATATGAATTGATCATTTTTCTTTAGTGTGTAAGTTGTTTTTATTCTCTGGGTGTCCCAATTGTTGATAGAATAATGATCACACTTTCGTATAGAACTCGATAGTTTAGTTTATTTAATATACAGTGCAATGTCGTTTCGCAAATCACTATTGCAGTACTCTACATAACTGAGATAGTACATATTTCACTGCGCATGAAAGATAGTCCAACCTTGTGAATATCGCAGTACGTTTGGTATACAGGAATGTCGGAATTAAATGGAGACAGGGGAACGATCTTTAGCAATAATTCATGTGCTGTGCGCGCAGCGGGATTCTCACAAAATCGTTTCTAGACATGAGATAGGGGTTAACTGCTCATATTTACTCGGCTGAGTCCTTTTTATGTTATTTGGACCAGATCAGGAAAGATTTAAGGGAAAACATATATTCTTGAAATTCTGTTTTGAATAGAGGATTACTTTTACTATTATACTATTTTGTTTGTATGTATATTGTACTACATTATATTATTATATATAACTAGCTGTTGCCCGCGGCTTTGCTCGCACGGAAGTACTTTGATTTCAATTTTAACTATTTTTAAGAGATGTCCAATTTTACAAGTTCTTAACTTTAATTTTAACCAGAAAGTTAAATATTTAATAATTTTTATAGTGCTTGCTTTAAATCAAAAACTTTCATCCCTTATTTTACCCCCTTAGGGATTAATTCTCCAAAAATGTTGAAACAAATATTTCTTTATTTCTAATCAAAGAGCTAAATACTAGTTTTCATAGTGCTTGCTTCAAAATCGGCGGGTTTTTAAACAAACTTTCATCCCTTATTTACCCCCTTAGGGATTGATTCTCCAAAAGTCGTTGAAATACATATTTCTTTATTTCTAATCAAAGAGCTAAATACTAGTTTTCATAGTGCTTGCTTCAAAATCGGCGGGTTTTTAAACAAACTTTCATCCCTTATTTTACCCCCTTAGGAATTGATTCTCCAAAAATGTTTGAAACAAATATTTCTTTATTTCTAATCAAAGAGCTAAATACTAGTTTTCATAGTGCTTGCTTCAAAATCGGCGGGTTTTTAAACAAACTTTCATCCCTTATTTTACCCCCTTAGGAATTGATTCTCCAAAAATGTTGAAACAAATATTTCTTTATTTCTAATCAAAGAGCTAAATACTAGTTTTTATAGTGCTTGCTTCAAAATCAGCGGATTTTCAAAGAAGCTTTCATCCCTTATTTTACCCCCTTAGGGATTCATTCTCCAAAAATGTTGAAACACATATTTCTTTATTTCTAATCAAAGAGCTAAACACCAGTTTTCATAGTGCTTGCTTCAAAATCGGCGGATTTTCAAACAAACTTTCATCCCTTATTTTAATCCTTTGGGGCTTAATCTTTTAAAAACGTTAGAACACGTATTTCTTTATTTTTAACTAAGAAGCTAAACACCAGTTTTCATAGTGCTTGCTTCAAAATCGGTGGATTTTCAAACAACCTATCAACCCCTATTTAACCCCATTAGGGGTGAAATATCAAAAAACTTCCTTAGTGGGTGCCTACGCCATAAAAGGAACCCATTGCCCAAATTTCATGTTTCTAACTTCAGTAGTTTAGGGTCTGCGATAATGAATCAGTCAGTCTGTCAGGATTTGTCTTTTAATACAGGGTGTTAAGCTATTACTATGAAAGAGGTAATCCTAGGCGTTAAGATAAGACGAAAATCAAGAGTGACGAAATTTCGTTAAATGCTTCATTAGTTAGTTATTAGCAATTAAAGATTGCGCAAAATTAAGCAATCCGCTTTGCACTGCCTAAGAAGAGGATCTTTATTCATAGATTTATGGTTACCGTTCACGCGTCGATCGTTCGGTGACTACAGTCACCGATCGAAGCGAAAGGGTTAACCCCTTGCACTACGCGGAACCTCGGAAAAAGGCAGGCCAAACGCGGCTGCCTCAATTGTCGAGGTGAAGGACGAGCGGTGGAGCGCTCGTGCCGAAACTTGAGACTCATCTTATCCACGCGATGGAACTCTTGTGAAATTCAAAAAAGTACTTTAATTATCACATAAGATTAAAACAGATTCTGAGTAAATAATGATAGAGATGAAACACTGAGTGTGAGTATGAGTGTGTGTGTGTGAGATTGAAAGAAGGGGAAATGTAGAAACAATAAAACAGCATGGTTGTACCGCACATGTTTCGGCACCGGCAGTTCACCCAGATCCGTGCATATGAATAGATGTAGTGGATTAGTAATAGTTATTATAATTAAGTAATGTTTAGAATAATTATAGAGTGTATGCATGTATGTATGTATTATTATTATTAAAGTGTTAAAAACCCAACAAATAATAATAATACAATTAATTAGTAACGAAATAAAAATATGTAAAAGCAAATCCGCGGTAGTAGTATTTGGACACAAATAAGTTTTCTGATTATCTCACTGATATCAAACCTAAAACTGAAAGACACAATATAAATAAGCAATTAAATATCAATTTTGCCCGAAATTAAGACCACGAGTCAGACTCGTGATATTCATGTTTGGCCTGAAATGCCGAGTACGAGTCAGGCTCGTGATATTCGTGTTTGGTCTGGAACTGAACAACGAGCCTGTCTCGTGACATCCGTGTTTGGCATAAAATTTTCATCACGAGTCAGACTCGTGATAATAGTGCAAGGGGTTAATGACGATATACAAAATTTTGGGATCCTCAACAGTGGGACAAACCAGCCTGAGCAGTCACACCTAACATTGCAGCCTAATTTAGATCATAGCTGTGGAAACACGAAGTTCATCCGATGCATAACGAGGCAAAATTAATCAATCGTTGTACCGCGAAGCGGCGGTTGGCGATCAGAATCATTTTGTGAGTTACGAGCCCGTTAAATGGATGTGTCAACGTGTGGACGCATAGATTACAGACTCTCGAACGCTCAACAGCTTCCGGTGACGTCTCCACAATGGAACCATCGAATTGAAAACATTAAATCCGAGCCCGATCTTCGGATGCTCTTTTTATCGCTGGAAGCTAAAGCGTTTCCTTCTTTTTGCGTTTCAGAAAAAGCGTATTGTTCGCGGCAAACGAGCAAAGTGCTCCTCGAGCATTAATCCTTGAATCCTGTTTTTATTGCATAAAAGAGCCTAGCCTTTCTTTTTTCGTTTCGCGGCGTAATAGAAAATCAATTGAGCGCACTCTAGTCGTTCCAATTATCTCGTTAACGTTAGCGTTGTTAAGGAAAGGATTCCACAGTAATTGGGTTGCAACGATGTTTTACAAAACGAGTTCAAAAACTTCTTTGCGAAGATATAAATAATGATACCTGATGAAGATTTTTATAGAACTTAACCCTTTGAGTGCTATGGGCGCGTATATGCGTTTGACGAAAGTTGCTCGTAGGGATTACGGACGCATATATGCGCTTGTCAATTTTTGTTTTCTTCCTTAACCCTTTCGCTTCGGTTGTCCAGTTCGCCGAAATACCATCACTGAACGGAAGCGTGCAACAGAAATATGCACGGTGCGCGTGGTTTCTATAAATACGTTTTTCAAAGTCTTAAATAACAACTGTGCTGAATAAAAGAATCATTGGTCTAATTTAACAAGTATATTTCCAATTTTAAATATGAAAAGACGTACAAAATTATTAAAATACAAAGTACATTTGGATACCGCCTATAAGCGGCGCTCGTACCCACAGTTCATCTCGTGGATGCCGCTTATAAGCGGCGCTCGAAGCGAAAGGGTTAATTTTTTAAGGGTACTTTGGGCGCATATATGCGTCTGACGACAGTTGCTAGTAGGAACTATGGACGAATAAATACGTTTGTCAATTTCTTCGATCTTCTGCTTATTGCAACGCGATTGTCAGTGTAAGTACAAGTAACATCGAAACCGTCGTCCACACGGAGCACTTAGGCTGAGAGTATCCAGCGCTCAAAGGGTTAAACAAACTTTCTAACAACCGCTTTTCATTTGTTCTTGATTAAACTCTCTATCTATTAGGTGTACAAGTTAATTTTAGTCTCCTTTTTGGCAGGTTCAGAGTTTATTTAAATTTTTATACCCAAAAGTTAGTGGATGAAGCAATCTCCCTCACTTTCTATAATCTTTGCCGATTTTTTGGACAACGGATGCCTGATTTGAAGAAACTAGACTGTTTTATTTCGATGAACTCATCTAAAAGTGAATGCGATTCCTCATCCTTGAATCGTTGCGGTTGTCCAGGTCGTTTTTTATCCTGGAAATCGAAATTTCCTTCCCGGAACCTTCGGTATCAGTATTTGCAGATGGAACGAGATACAACATTCTTACCAAAAGGATCACCGATCATTTCTGTAGCTTCAGAGGCGTTTCTTTTTTAATTGAAGTGCGAAGAGAACACAATGACGAATGTGCTGTTTGCTGTACGCCATCGTTTAAACTGTTGTTTACCCAGGTCACGTTGACCGACTTAAACAGTTTTCTAATGTTTTGGAAAGTTAGATGTCTACACTATGAGAGTCCAAAAATACCGATACGATATTAAAATTGTAAATAGTATCATCGAAAGATGAAAGACTAAAATTAACTTGTACACCTAATGTTTCGAAGAATTTTGTAACTTCAATAATCCTGTTTGCAATCGGAAATAGAATGGGAACGAACAGCACCAAATGGTATTAACCCTTTGCGGGAATACCGCCGCATGTATGCGTTCTGCGTAAACCATAAATTTGGCCGAAGGGCTCATATATGCGTTTGGTGAAAACAACTGATAGAGCCGTAAGAATTGTGACTGTTGTGGAAAGAGAAGGAAAAGGAATGGGTGTTTCGTGCTGGTGGACTCGTCAGTAAGGGTTACCTAGCAGGCCTCTGCGTTAGACACAGGGATAGGAAGGGACAAGTCCGAACTCGTATATACAGGGTGTCCCAGGTTATGATCTTCAAACTTTGTCAGTGTATTCCATGGCACAAAGTAAGACAAAAATGTTATGTAAACATAGGTCATATAGAGCTTTATTAAGAAGTTATAACAAGAATTCAGAATAGGAATAGTAATCAACTTGCTGTTACTGCGAGCATTGGCTTCGATAGATCAACAGTATTGTGTTTTTCAGTGTGTTTATGTAAGCTATGTTTACTATCTGAGGTCACCAAACATTGAAACGAATTTTCGCCAATAATAGCTTGCGAGGATCGCAACGAGGGCTGGCGTGTGAATAGATTCAAGCGGACACGTTTAAACGCTAAGAAATAGGTAATTATTTACTTTAGGGGCCTCAACTCCAATTTTAATGATTCTGAAATATGTTATAGAAGAGAGTATTCTGAACAACTTTTTTCTATACATATAACCGTCGCTCGGTCTTAGTTTCCAAGATATTTGCAAAATTCCTTCCGTGCTACTACATTGAATTTTTGTTATAATTTCTTAATAAAGCTCTGTATGACCCATGTTTACATAACATTTTTTTCTTATTTTGTACCATTGAATACACTAACAAAGTTTGAACATTAAAACCTGGGACACCCTGTATAATAACCGTGGTCTGGCTCGAGCACTTACATGAAAGGTCGTGCTATATCCCTCCTAGCGGCGAGGGCAGGAAGTTCGCCACAGACTCATATATGTGTTTCGCGTATACAGGGTGTTCAACGTAACGGTCGCACCGATTTTTCAGGCATTTAGGCTAATCTGTCAAGAAAATGTTTGCAATAAGAGTTAATGTGTTATTTGAGGCAAATAACTTACAATAATAAAAATTTCAACAAATCTTTTTATTCGATAAAAAACACAGGTCATCTTGACTTTCTTAAATAGCACTATGCACTTTCGAGGTCATAGCGTTATAGCTGACGAAAAGACGAATTCAAGAACCTACTACACTATGACCTTCGATTGATCTTTAGCTTAGAAATTCCCAGTAATGTAGGAATGCGTAATGTAGGGCGCGGTAAAGGGTTAAAGTGAAATCTCGGTGTCCAGGGCAAGACGCTATAAATTTGCCTGGCAGTGAATGGGTTAAAAGGTGTGAAGAATTTCGTGCGCTACTATCCCCAAGGAAAATAACAACACCAAAGATTGTTTCTTTTCGTTGTCAAGCATTTATTTGTGGTGTCGCGTGACAACGATTCCTCCGACGAAATCTGGTGAAACACGCTGAAGCAGCTGTACATTTCCGCGAACTTTTTAGACGTGAAACTTTCTCAGACGTATTTAAGGCTTCAGTTGCAACAAGTTTCGCGAGTGCTCGCTGAACTGATAAGAATAGTAGAACTGCGAATTCGTAACCGACCAGAGATAACAAGACGATGATTATTTGGTTACCGTTTTACGCTGGCTAAGGCTAATTTCGACCGTCGGGCTTACCTTCGAGGTTGGTTTTCGAGTTCTTGGGAACGAAACTTTCGCCAGAAGGTATCTTCTCAGCAGGTAATCAACGCCAAGAATTTTATCGGAATAATTTCCGAATTGGAGAATCTCTTTAGTTATTCTTTCTATCTTTTAGAATTATCTTTCTTCTTAAATTAATATTTACATTTCTAATGAAATATGTCATACTTAAAGAAAAACTTAGCTGATTTTCGAGGAACAAAAATAAGTGGACATGTAAAAAAATATATAAGAAATATAAAATTAATATTTAGTATTTAATTTTTTTAAAGTTTACTTAAGTTTATTAAAGTTTATTTTATTTTTTTTAGAGTCTATTTAATTTTTTTTTAAATTTTAATACTTGCTTTTAAACGTCGAGGGATGCTGTTTATCAGATTTTCAATGTAATTTTTAACGATATTTTCCAATTCTAATTGCAAATTCTTAAAGCAATCTTTCTACACTGAGGAGCATAACTATAGAACCACCCCCATTTTGAGTGTTTCAGACTTATGAGTGGGAATGCAAAAATATCAAACATATGAGGTGAAAGGGTATGGTAAATAACAAGTTTAGTGTAAATATCTGTTACAATTCATATTGGCGAGATTTTGCGAAAAGAACCGCGGTTCTTTTCAAAACGGAATTTCGGTGATGATTTGGGGGGCATTTTGCATAAATGACATGTTGAAACTGAGTTTTCCATCAGAACGGATGGACAGTACAGAATACATCAGCATACTACCAAATAATTTATTGCCGTTTATTAATGAAAATAATACTGTGAAATGGACGTTCCAACAAGATAACGCGGCCATACACACCAGTCGCAGAACGATGGCATGGCTTCAGACAAACGGGATTAATGTTCTCAAATGGCCAGCGTGTTCTCCTGACCAAAATCCAATGGAAAACGTCTGGAGCATAATTGTAAGGAAGGTTTATACAGAAAATCGACAGTTTCAAAACGTCGTAGAACTGAAAAATGCGATAATTGCGGTCAGCAATGAAATCCGCGAGGAAACTTTTCAAAAGCTGACTGAGAGTATGTCAAATCGCATTTTTCAGGTTATAACAAAAAAAGGTGGACCTACAAATTATTAATTGTATCTTTTATCAATTGTTCTTTTCTGTTTGTAATTTATAATTGTATCTTTAATGATATGGTGCTATAGTTGTGCAACGATACAAAAATCAGTTTATATGAATATATCGTTTGTATCGACAGAAAATTACAATAAAACTTTTCTGATGTTTACCGTTTATCATACCCATTCACCTCATATAATCGACTTTTTTGCATTCCTATCCAAAAGTCCGAAATACTCAAAAAGGTGGGTCGTGCTATAGTTACGCTCCTCAGTGTAGTATACAAGAAATGTCCGTGTCCGTGAATCTAGTGCTAAACAAATGAAACCTAACAGCGATTTGTTTACCTCTAAATATTGGGTTGTCCGGAAAGTTCGTGCCCATTTTAAAAAAGGATTGAAGCACGGTTGAAGGGGATTTAAATTTCAGCATACATTTATTAAACTATACAGGTGCCATTCCTTTGTACAATCTTTCTTCATCTTTCAAGCAACTTAGAAATCCCATCCTTTCAGAATCTCTCAGATTTTTCAGCGAAAATCTTTTCTGCATGATGTTTTATCTCGTCGAAGGAGTTGAAGCTTTTTCCGTCAAAGAATTTTGTAATGATCGAAAAAGGTACCAAAAACAACGTGTATCTTGTTTGCTGCTTTTGTGGCATTTTTGGTTTTCCGGTGAATGAAAAGTATTAAATGCCTAAATTGCACTTTATTTTCTTCCTTACTCAAAGGGGTATAAAACTGACAAAAATTAACGTATCGTACCCAAAATTTGTTTCATATATTCCTGAAGTATTGTCTTTTACGATATGTACACATATTATTTGTTCTCAATCATTCTAATATATTTAGAGCTGTCCTTATGCCACCTATCAAAAATCGGCACGAACTTTCCGAACAACCCAATATAAGGAATAGCATGATAAACAAAATGTGCATTCTATGCTAATCAATAAATACTATTCTACCATAATAACAATAAAAATGAATGTACAGACAATTTGCAGACCATAAATCTACTGTATACTGTACTGTGTCGTACAATTCTATCTGATCTCAATTTATTACCGCTTGAGAAACGTCGTATCTTACTTGGATTTCATTTCGCGTGTAATGTAATTAATGGTCTTGTTCATTGTTCTGAATTGTTGAAGTTTTTTAAGTTCACCACGTTTCTTACAGCTATTCGTCATCGTATAATTATGTTAGACGAATCTCATACCACGCTATATGGTAGTAATAATTGTCTTAACATTATTCTAAAGAGTATAAACATTTATTGTAAAACCATTGACTTCTTTTCCACTGATGCTAGCTTTAACCCTTTCGTTACGGGTGCCGTATATATTCGACGTCCACGTGACGACCAGTGTACCGGGTGCTGACCATAATAAATTGTATTTTTATGTATAATAATTGTTAGCTCAACTGATGGGCTCGATTGCGCCTTGTCGCCGGCAAAATTAATCTTATGCCGCGTCCACATTGAAAAGAACAGTTCGCCAACGGAAACCACAGCATGCCCAGACTGGAGCTCGCGAACAGTTCGCGAGCTATGCTCGCCAGCAGTGTGGACACTTTCGCGAACAGCGAGCAGCGAGCAGCGAACTCCTCAGCGAACAGCGAACAGCGAACAGTGTTCGCTCGGGAAGCGGTACATCAAAGAAACTGTTCGCGAGCTCGAAGCGTATCTGGACGCGATTGTAACACAGTATATGGCAAAAGCTAATAGCGAACTGCCCATGAATTCAGAGCGAACAAGCTTGTAACTGTTCGCGAGCTCCAGTCTGGATATGCTGCGTTTTCCGTTGGCAAACAGCTCGCGAACCGCACGCGAGCAATTCGTGTGCTGCTCGCGAGCTGCTCGCGAACTGTTCTCTTCTATGTGGACGCGGCTTTAAATTCATGGGCAGTTCGCTGTTAACTTTTGCCACATATGGATGTCAGTGTACAGACTTTAAAAATGTCTGAACAAGATCTATTACTCGCAGCATCTGCATATTATATAATAAAAACAAATAATGATAGAAAAAAAAGAGAGCGTCGATGTTGGCAAAAACAATTGTTTACAACAAATTATTACAAAACGAAAATGGATTCAAAAACTTTAGCAGAATGTCATATACTGTGAAAAATACTGTCCGAATACTGTGAAAAATACTTGGTAGAAACTGACGACAATTGAGAGCTACTCGAATTCCATAAAATTATGTTACGAAGGCGTTCAGACACGCTTCGAGCTCGCGAACAGTTTCTGTGATGTACCGCTTCCCGAGCGAACACTGTTCGCTGTTCGCTGAGGAGTTCGCTGCTCGCTGCTCGCTGTTCGCGAACAGCAGTGTGGACGCGGCATTAGACGACTGTTTTTGTGACGGTGTGAAATTTTGAATGAAATTCCGAATGTTTGAACTGTATGTATCGTATCTCGAAGCGCGGTTTGTATATCATGTACGTTTTCGACTGTTCTTGAACGTTGTATCTCTTTCAACTGTACCTATCTGTATCTGATTCGACTGTATCTGTCTGTATCTGATTCGACTGTACCGAAGTGACTCGGTTTTATATGGAGGAGTTCGACTGGTCACTCCTCCATACCTCAAGACGATACGCTAATTGGTTAAAGTCAAAAAGTCAAGACTCCAATCAGCGTATGCCCTGAGTGCCACCAACCCCCGTTCTTGTGCCCTTAGCACGCGTTTCGAGAACGAGGGTGGGGTGAGTCACTCGGAGCGGGAAGGTTTCCCGAATTTAGGCGACGAAAGGGAAATTCCGCTGGGCCCATGTACCTCTCGAGTGCGGATATCAGCTGGGCGCCAGGTCTATTGAAAGTCCCTTATTTACGATACGGGCTTGGCTATTGGGGAAACCCGATTGACTAGAAATTAAGACTATTGTCCATCTGTGGACGTTAAGAGGGTTTGAAATTAAGCAGAAATAGGATACGGTTTCTTCATCCTCAAAAATAGCATTACCGGCACGCTTATGTCGTAAATATGCCAAGGAAAACTTCCCGCTGTTGTTCCGTGGGACGGAACAATAATAGCAAAATTTGTAAATATGTAAATAACTTCTCAAATAACTAAACACTGACATGCAATGTACACACTTCGCGACGCGGTGCCTCGTTCAGTGGCGTCACTCCGCGGAGCGGACTGCCGTAACGAAAGGGTTAAATCTACATTATTGCATTGTTTACTGTATTTTTTTGTATTCTCCCGTAAATAAGTAAATAAATAAACACAATGTAGGCAATTTAGTAATCAATGGAGCCTTTGTATAGGGGAGAGCGGCAAAGAATAACGAATGTCGATTGTCATTGCTTTCTTTAGGCGACCGCGGATTAGACTTCGAGGTGTCGCTGTGTTATTTTTTCGGGGCCGCGTTATCTTCCGGCGCCGTTTTAAACAACGCCTGCGTTGTAGGGATAAACAGTCGCGGCCGTAAACCTGATCCCCGAAGAAAATGTAGACGGCGATATCCTAGATCCAAACGCGTGGGGATATCGAAGGCGGGCATTTTTCCGAAGGTCCTGATTGGTAAGGACAGGAACCGCCTATCAGGCCCGAGGCAAATAAATAGGAAGCCTCGCGATAATTAGAGTTAGTTCGTTAATAGTTCGTTAATAGTTCGTTTAGAGTTCATCATTATAAGTCGTTGCATTAGCTCGTAATTTTTGTAAAAGCCCATCGGCCAATAAAATAATTTCCTACAACAATAAACTCATTTTGTTCTGAGGAATGAATCTTTCGGCACGTCTACGTATGATAACAGTTGTACTATGATTTATGTATAATTAACGGTTCGTAATTTACACCTGTGGTGACATGGAACCCCTGCGGGTGTTCTATGGGGCTGCATCAAACGCTTTACAACAGGGCCTGAACGTCGGCCTGTCCTTCGGCCCAAATGGCCATGCGACCTTCATTACCACGGGCGTTTGATTGCAGTCTCATTAGAATCCAAAAGACACTCGCAGAGTCGTTTCCATGTCTCCACATTTTCACCCTCTAAACGCGTCCAGGGAATATAAATACAGGACCTTCCTGGGCGTGACAACACAGTTATATGTACAGTCAATCTATCGCAATCAATCTATCACAGTGAATCTATCATTCACTCATTCATTCATAACACACAAACCTGTAACAACCCACAAATAAAAACAACTACACACCAAATGTCAGAATTATACAAAAAACCCGCTAGTATAAATAAATTTTCATGTACGCGTGTATGTTCTTATATTGAAACGAAACGAACTTGCATTTCACGAACCCAATATTGTACTACTATTAGGGGGACCGGTGTTGGATTCCTATCGTTCCTTCCTATCAACTATCCTATCGCAACAGTCATCCGTCCAATAGTCATTCTATTCCAAACATTGTACTGCTTGAACCCTCACTTTCTACTGACTCATCCACGTCCTTTGGCCGCTAACTTATCCGTACCCCTTGAACTCCAAATTTTCCTCATCCTATCTCATCCCCACCACTCTACTTTTCCTAACATTTAAAGGTACCAGATTCCAGATCACCAGCACTTAGAGTTCAGTCCACGACAGTCCCCGCTCGACCTCACTCTTAAGAATAAACTTTTTAAATAAACCTCGTGTTACGGTATTTCTTCTCACCGGGAATACAACACCGGAAAGTAATATCGTTTTCTTACATTAAATTCAAACACATAAATTTTTAACGAGTTTTTATTTTTAATCAACGATGTAATCACCCTCATTATCAACAACCTTTTGCCATCTAGCGAGTAAATTTTCAATGTTGGATCGATAAAAATCAATTGGTTTTTGAGCAAAATATCTAAAAATGGAATGACAGAAACGATATTACTTTCCGGTCCCCCTAATACTTGAAACTAAAATGAAAAATTGTAGTAAAATTATTTCATTGTCCAACTTTCCCTTTCATTATCACTTTCTATCTTTAATAAAACTAGAATTGGCGCGGCTGCAGTTCGCAAATACAAAGTTCTGAAGGAAATGGCGAAGTGCAATGAAATTACGGATCGATGAAGATTGTACAAAGCAATAAATAAGGACGGGGCAGGCTGTGAGGAAGGCGGTAATTGCTATGAAAGTAAGAGAAAACTTGGCGACGATTAGTAGGGGAGGGTGAAGTTATTCGATATTATAATGGGAAGTGTGTTGTTGTGTAGTGCAGGGAGTATACGGATGGAAAGGGAGGAAGTAGAGTACATGCAAGAGAGATTTGTGTTGAGAATGCTAGGGATCGTCTATGAGAGAGATACAGTACTGACAAAAAGTTTGCGAGCATTATACGTTAGCAATAATATTATGGTAAAAAATTATGCAAAGTGATTATTTATGGTTCAGTTTCACGATACATAATTCGAATAAGAAAGTATAATGATACAATGCGATAATGTACCTAATAATAACACAATATGATGTGAATTTAATTTAAATATCACTTGCGTCCATTAAATCCTGTTGCTAATGAGTTGGTGGAAAAAAATTAATTAAATTAGCGGAGAAAGATATTTATAGGATAAATTTAATGAAAAGGTGAAGAAAAAATGTACATGGAGCAAACGAAAATTTTGGAATTATTTGCAAGAAATTTCGAAATATAGATAAATTTATTCTAATAATCCCCAAAAAATAGTTGTATAATTATTCTGTGAAATAATCGATAAAATTATTAATTTTTAAAGATAATTATTAATTTCTAAAGATTTAATTGTTTAACATTATTCCATTTATTATTATATGTGTGTCATTACTCTGTTTATCATTTACGTTACTTTTATGTCAAGCTAATGAAAGTGCTCCTAAACTTTTTGTCAGTGATGTACATGTGTCAATAAACCGTGGATGTTTATACTTTTATAGAAGCTTCAAATATACAGGAGTTTTAATAATGTATTAGACATTTAAAATTGTACAAGGTATCCATAATAAAATACACATTAATATTTACTTAGCCAACCAAATGGGGAAATATTCCATTTTTTCCTAAATAAAGTGTTGCCATTGATTCTATTTACTTTTGTTATTAGTTAGTTTTGAATTAGTGTTGTTCACAGTTCATCAAATGCATTTTCTGCTTTTCCAAAGAACAATTTTTAATCAATTCAGCACTGATCCAAGACTAATTAATAAAAAAGGTAAATAGAATCAACAGCTGAGCTTTGTTGAGAATAATATGGAAGATCTCCCCATTTGGTTGGCTAAGTGTTAAGATATAACAGAAATCACTACATATCTAGATTTCATTATTTTTAGTACATTTTATAAGGATACGAATTTGCATAAACTTCTACAATTTAGTGATAGAGATCAAAGATAAAAAAAACATTAAAGAAAACTATTAATTATTTTTATAAAGAAGATATACGAAAATAGAAGGAAAAGAAAAATATTAATTACTAAAAAAATATAGTTAACAAGGATTAATAAAATGTGTTAATGAAGGAACAGAAAATCGAAAAGAAGATATACTTATAAGTAAAATGAAACGTTTGCGGTTACAAAAGAAGAAAATAGATATTCGCGAAAAAAGGAACTGAGAAATGAAAAGGGATAAATGCAATAGTCATTTTAAAAAGAGTTGGTAACAAAATTAATGGCGTAATAAGAGAAAAGGAAAAAGAATTAAATGTTAGAAATAGCTAGGTTTCAGGGATGAAAGTGGAAAGGGAAACGATCTCAAATGGAAAAAGGCACTCAGATAAGTATGTGAATACGTTGTATGTACGAATTGAAACAGAAACACACAGGAGATGAAAGTAATCTTAGAGAAATAGAGTAAAAGAATTGAATGGATTAAGAAGTTGATATAATTGAAAAGGTATTAAGTGAGTAACGAAGGTTACAAGAATAAAAGAAGTGTACTTATGCCCACCAAATATGTTATAAGGTATAAGAATACCTATATTTTAAAAGTATAATTAAAAAGCAGCTTAATATTATCAAGCAAAAGTAATATAAAAACAACCCCTTATTTTTATACAATTTAAGAAAATAATTATAAAATTCAGATATAAGATACTATTTACAAAAATAAATAATTATTAAAACTAGTTAATTGTTTATTAAAAAATCTTCTACAAGTTTAATAAGTTTTATTTGCTTATGGTATAAAACTTAGGAATTGCACATGTAAAAGATAAAAAAAATAAATACAAAGAATTGTAGTATTTTTTGAAAACGGTATGAATTGCAATAAATGTAATATAAATGTTTCAAAAATAAATAAAGAAAAAGGAAAAAAAACTGACATGAATGAAATAGAAAAATAAGAAGAACATCCTTGAGAAATTGTATACGTGTTGAAATCGAACTTGTTTTATTGAATCACTATTAGATATGTCGAAATCTGTATAAATATGTAAACGCATGCAAAATTGAACGAAAATATGCAAAACTATGCAAAACTATGCAAAACTATGCAAAATCTATTGTACATTTTGAATACGTTTTACATGTATTTTTCATTGCCCAATATATTATAATCATCTAGCTCAATCTAGCTGAAGTATTAAATTGATTTTCACGTATTTACAGTGAATCACGAAAGCAATTAGATGCTTTTAAATATTACATTTTTATTTCACTGAAATACAATCGTCGTCTATGAAATTCACTGATTGATTAAAAAATCCAGAAAATGTCAAAAAGCTTATTTATAAGAAAAATATTTGAATATTAGGTTTCTAATTAGTTTTCACACAAACGATTTAATTAATTTCACGAATAACTGTACATTACTTTCACGGTAATTATTTCTACACGCACAAACCGTTGTGTATCTATAAACCATAATAGGGTAGCAGATCTTCAAATTAAATTATAACAATTTAAATATTCACATAATATATTAACAGTGCAATTTCCTATACGCAACATTATTCAAAGTAGCTCATTTCGAGTAGTATAATTGACATAGAATTGTTACTAAAGTACCATCACAGGAAGCTAATCATTACTATTAATATTTCCTATTTAATATAACAGTTGTTAACTTATAATACAATACTTATAATACAGGTAGCCCTCCTACAACACGGCATCCTATAACACGGTTTCGCTTTAACACGATTCATAAATTGCAAAAATCTTTGTACAACACTGCACTTCAAGTATAAACAAGGGTTGCTGTCTTAACCGTTTGAGTTAATAATTTAACATTAAAAAAATTACAAGAAGGCCTAAGCTTAGCTGAAAATCTTGTCATTTTTTTACAATGCAGACCCTTCCGCTGAAAGAAGCCGAAAATTCAAAAGGGAGCTGCAAAACTATTTAACTCCGTAACGATAAATTTACAATGACCTGGTAAGAACCAACAAGCAAAGTGAAATTACAGATTTTTTTAAGAAAGAAAAAGATGCAAGAACTTTAAATGAAGAAAAACGTTCTGAAAGTGGAGGCGATATCATTCCACCGAAAAAATGTTCTCGGTTCATTATACTGAGCAGTGACGACGAAGAAATTTATTAAATTAACACGTTCGTCGCCACGTCACCCATATTTGGGTGACACTCTTTTTTTTAAAGTTAAATAGGATTTTAAATTGGAATTTTAAAAGGAATTCAATGGAATAAGTATTGAAGTATAGTATATATAATTATAAAATACATAAAAATAAAAGATTAAAACTTTTGCTATTTTTATATTTTTTTACCCCAATTTTCTATGCAATCGGATTTCTCAACTCAACTCAGTCGAATTACGCTGGGCGATGAACGGGTTAAAGTAATATTTTTGGTTCTTTTTTTATTTGTGTTGTACATACATTTATATTTTTAATAAAAATTAAATTGTTTATGTAGAATAAAAAAAAAAATTGTTTTTAATAAGTTTTCGACACGTAACCCCCATTTTTAAACTGGCTCTGGGTCTCATACAACACGGTTTCACACAACACGGCATTTTTTAAGAACTTATCTACCGTGTTGTAGGAGGGTTACCTGTATAACAATTGTTAACTTACCCTTCTGGTGGTGCCATGTCGAACAAGGTTCAAAGAAATTCAAAACACTGAATACTGTTCCCTGGTAACTTCTCGCTTCATTAACTATTTCGACCGTTGCGACTTGTAAGCTTCATACAAAACTATGTTTGTTCACATTCCAATAATTCTTAGATTTCATTTCAATTAGGTTCGCACGTAATATTTTCTCGATGAAAATATCTGTCATATCCCCCGCCTCACAACAATCTCCTGGAACACCGTTAAAAAGATGCGTCTCATTTATCCGAACACTTTTCCAACTTAATTTGCTTATAACCCGACGCGATCCGCTTCTATCGCTGTCTAGCTCGCTTAATGCTGACTCATTCAATATGCAAATGCGTTCACGTCGTTATCGTTGAACAGAATCACCTCCATTGGTGTTCTCGACTTGAAAAACTGGTCGGCTCACGTGTTTTCTGCGTTTCGTTCAGTATTCTGTCGTTCTTCGCGCGAAACTCTTCCGAATGGGTGAATCGTCTCTCCAACGGTGACCACAGCGGAGACTTCCGGTTTCAGTGGCCAGCAGATCGAACCAATGGATTTCGAACGAGGTGCAATCAACGGCTAATGGCGCTTTAAGCTGCGGACACCGCGTTCCACAAGAATCTTTTTCTCTGATTCGCGAAAAAACTGAAGTTTGTCTTCTTTTTCTTAACGGTGTTCAACTTGTTTGCCTTCGAGGAAATCGGGAAAACGATTCTCTCGAGGCTGGTCTTACGTTAAGAATGAAAGTCACGTGATCTTACAACTTTACGCTCACTACAATCACTAAACGTCTGTTGTAGTTTAATCGGACGATCTTTGATTAATAACGTCTCTTGCACGTTTCATTGTCCGTTAGACGTCGTCTTTAGGATTAATTTAAATTGCTTTATCATTTTACGGTCGTTATAGTATTGGAGATAAAAATGTCTAAAGATTAAAACAAGTGCGTTTTTAGCACAGTGAATTACAATCTTTTGATTGCTGCAATAAAATTTGAGATAATATTTTGATTTGACACTGGGTTTTGGATAATCTTATCTCTATTTTGTCATTGATCAATTTGCTTCGAAATATTTCGTTGCTTCATTTTAATAATTTTCAATGATATTATGATTCGGTTATCATCACACACAGTGACTCGTGAGGTTTACCAATTGCATTTTTTAATTAATTAATATATTTTATGTTTAGATATTATTTTTATTCAGTGAAATAAGAAAAAGGTAACGTTGAAAAATATTTTCAATGCAAATTTATTTAAATTTATATTTGATCCTGAACTATTGAACGTAAAATATTAACTCTTATTTAATATTTTTTTCAATTTTTGTATAAACAACAGATATAATTTGGAAATATTTCAGACTCCAGTAGTGCGTTACGTAAAATTTACTAACTGCTCTGATGATTAAGTAACAAGAATTTTATGATTAAGCAAGCAACTTCTAAATATGTTTGACTTAGATAATTGTAAAACTGATAAAATACATATTTAAATTTATCGTTTTATGGAAATATGCATGTCTCTTTCATAGAATACCCTATTCATTCAATTATTATTCAACAACGTGATCCCTATACGGGAATCGAGAATACATATTTTGTCTGGCGTAAAAACTGATACTAAATGTTCAAGGACAACCACGAGCCTACACGGTATTTTTAGTTGCGTAAATTCCTATTAACAAGAGAAAGTTGTGTCCACTGCAGCGCATTTTTCGCGATTCACAAAGCCAAGTGCAGTAACCAGTTCCTCAAAGACACCATTGTACTCTTCTTCAAGAGATCATGATTCTACTTACATCAGCACAGATTGCATCTGTCATTTGCGTTCTCAAACCAACAATTATTATCTCAAAATCAAATTTTCCCTCGAACACTGCCACATTATTTTCACTTGATTCTCTCACGCCTAACCGGTTAAATAAACGTAACGATTCGGAAAGTACAACAACGTTTAAAGAAAAAATTTTTAATCGACAAGTATGGAAAGAAAAATCTTTTCTGCAAGAAGGAAAAAGAAGAAAAAATTGTTATCATCGATTTTTACGGTACGCAGGAGCACTGGAGCACAATTTTGATCGACGCTTGAGAAAAACGGGAAGCGATAAGCGAACGGCTCGTCAGATAAGCACCGAGGATACGTTTGTCTGGGATCACTTTAGTTCAACTGAATGAAACATTCGACCGTCCGCGCTCTTATAAAAGCCGCTCACTTCGATTAGGTCCCTTTCTCAGCGTCCATCATGGGCAACGCTAGATAGTACAGTCACGATGGTCCCTAACTCGTTCACCTTCTACAGGAAATGCCCGAAGATCAGTTTCAACGAGGATTAGCGGGATCGCGGAACTGCGATTTTAAATGGGTCACTTCATCGCATTATTTGCTCATCTATATTTTCCCTTATAACTGACTCCTTTGTTAATTTTTGGAGAAATTTATGTACGTGATACAGTAGCGGACAAAAGTTTGAGATTAAAGGGTCGAAAAAAATTAATCAATTAATTAATAAGAAATGACAGTATAAATAAAATTTGTATTCTATGCTAATCAATAAATATCATTCAACCATAATGGCAATAAAAATGAACAGATAAACAATATTTGCGAACCACAAAATTATGTTTTACATTGCCATATAGCCTTAAACTTTTGTCCGCAATTGTATATATTGAAAATTGAAACTGGATTACAGAAAAGATAGAGAACGTTACATAAATGTTATTTAAACCTAGAAAATATTTAAAATATTTTCTAATATTTCTCTGGAAGCTATTGATGAAATTTAATGTTATTATCATTATTTTTTATTTAGAAACAGAAATACGAGTCCATTACTATATTTTTTTGTAAAAGATGAAATTATAGATATTATTTGTAATCATAAGCTTGATTCCAAATTTTGCAATAAATTTCCAAAACATTTCTTTTCATTGCGTCAGCTTATTTTTTTTTTCAATGACATTTGTATCATTAAAATAATTAATACTTAATTAATTAGAAATTAATGTCGCATATACATCCATAAACATGTGCATATTTATTTACTTATATTAAACAAAATAATATTTATATTTACTCTAACTGTAAGAAACAAACGTTATTCGTGTGAATTCAGGAATTAATAAGATATGAACATGTTTGTAAACCTATAATTGTATTGTGTTACACTTCTGTAGATTTTAGCTAACAAAAGTTAATACACATCATAAATAAAATATTTTCATCACTTAACATTCAGTTTAATTATATTTAAAAGTTATCAAAATGTTTATTTACCAACATCACAAAGCAATGCAATGGAACGTCGGTTATCCGTTAATCGATTAACCAAATTTTGGTTGGCCAAATAATCGATTATCCGAATATAGACTGGGTTACGCTAAAAACGTTTAATTTATTTTTATACGTTGTTGTTTTATCAAATATTTATTTTTTCACGTAAAAATCATCCATATTTGAATATTTCTCAATTTCTGTTTCCTTTATTTATTTATTTATTTACGAGAAAAACCCTTTAGAGTACATAGAAAAAAAAATACAGTTTAATCGTAAGAGTTTAAACAACGCAACAATCGAGATTCAAAGCTAGCATGAGTGGAAAAGAAGGCAATGGATTTACAATAAATGTTTATATTCTTTAGAATAGTGTTAAGACAATTATTAGTACCGTATATCGAGGCATAAGATTCCTCTAACATAACAGTACGATGACGAATAGCTGTGATGACATATGACATAATAAAAAATTTGGCTGTTTCAGACCGATTACCTGAACTAACTCAGGTAATCAGGTAATCAACGTTCTACTATACATACAATCAATATAAATGAATAAAAATAAAACATTGTAATAATATTGATCTAGAAACATCGAAAAAATTATAAAAAGTAAAGGCTGTAAAGCAGTTTATGTTACATATTTAAGCTATTTATATGTTTCACATATATTGTATTCATTGATAAAAATGGTTAAAGTCTATAAATACAATAATACGCGTGAATCATGTAACATTTATATTAACACCCGTGAAAGTTGATCGCGCAGCACCTTGCATAAGTTACATATCAACATATCACTCTTTTTTTTATCAATGATGCACGAGACGATGTAATCTTAATTACCTCTTTAAAGAAAGATATATCAAAGGGATATGTATAATAGCCGCCAAATTACCGCATACGATCTCGTTTCATTTTTTTGTCTAATAGCACGAATTTTATAAAGTCCTGAATTAATCCTCGGAGGACAAACAATTTACAACAGACGTGAGAGACGAATACAGGGTCAGTTTGACCCATGACAGAATTTTTATTGCAAAGTACCTTTCAGAACGAATCATGTATAAAAACGTAGTTTAAATGTCTAAGTAGATTAAATCTAATCCTTTACGTCTTTTTAGCTTTCTAATTATATCTTTTGTATGATTTTCGCAAATAAATTTATTACCTACAGTAGCAGACAAAAGTTTAAGAAGAGAGAATAATGTAGAACATAGTTTTATAGTCTACAAATGTTTTTATTGTTACTATGGTAGAACACTATTCATTGATTAGCACTGAATGCAAATTTTGTTTACCATGCTATTCCTTATAAATTAGTTTAATTTCGTTGACTCTTTGATCTTAAACTTTTGTCCGCATTTTAAACTGTATATTACGATTTCGTGTTCTATACTGTATTTCATACGGAGTCAAAGTAACCCTGCATTCGTCATACGACGGTTAATACCGTTACTCCTATTCGATGGTCTTCATGTAAAAAGCGTGTGACGAATTTATTTTAATGGAAAATACTTGTTCTACCGTCTGGCGAACATATTGCAAGCTGATACCAAATATTAATATTATTACAGGCTTACAACCGAACTCCATTTAGTTAAACTCCATTTCATGCATAGAAATTTGGCCTAATACACAATCTGTCGAATTCTTATTGTATTAACATTAGAACTACCAGAGCAGTCAACATGACCAGTTGGCGATTACTCATAGCAACTTTATAAATTCACAGTGGTAAAGCTTCCAAAATTGAGTATGATTTTCTGCTGAATGTATAAATAAAGATTTGTTTTCTATGTATTCAGGATATGTTTATGTAATTTTCAATTTGTTCCCTTCCATGCAAATAAGTACGCTTTAATTGTCGGTAGTTCTAGTGTTAAGTACTTGCTATTAAATATTTATGCCAAGTCAGTTCTTTGTAGCACATTATAAGTAAATTTACAGTGGTAAAACTTCCAAAATTGAGTATGATTTTCTGCTGAATGTATAAATAAAGATTTGTTTTCTATGTATTCAGGATTTGTTTATGTAATTTTCAATTTGTTCTCTTCCATGCAAATAAGTACGTTTTAATTGTTGGTAGTTCTAGTGTTAAGTACTTGCTATTAAATATTTATGCCAAGTCAGTTCTTTGTAGCACATTATGAGTAAATTTGTTAGCTGTCTACTGTGACATGTAGGATATCTGACTTGTTTCGATAATAGTATGCAAGGTGTTCAAAGTGTATTGTGAAAGACAAATACATTATATTTATTATTTTTTGTTAATCTTCTAATTTTTATATCATCTGGTAGTTAAAAGAGAATTCTTTGATAGAATATATTGCGTACCTAAAAAAATTAAAAAAAAATGAATTTGTTAAAAATAAGTGTGTAAGTAAATGAGATGAAAGTTCAAGGGAAATATACAGATAATTTGAAGTATAATTTGATAAGTCCACTTGTATATTCGTAAAATATGTAGAATTATATTTTGAAAAGATTTAAGCAAGTGTAGAAGTGTAAATGATAGATTAAGAATAATTAAAGAATCTAATTCTCTGAAACGACGTTGTTAAATATTACAGGAATAATTAATGTAATAACGGTTAATCGTTTTGAAATTTAAAAAAAGAAAACATTGTTTCCTGGAGTAAAGATAACGTTAATTAAAGATAGCAGGAGTTTTATGTCGAGAGTGATTAAAGGACTACTGTTCCCCGGATTAATTAAATTTTTCCAAAAATAGTAGTTAGTTTATTGTATAAAGATTACACTTTTTTTTACATCTTAGCATCTATTATACGAATCTATTACATTTCTCTTGCGAATAACTTGCGAATATCTTTGTACAGCCGACCTTATATTAAGTTATCATCGGAGTGAGGTAATTTCCGTGATACAAAAAAGGTCCTTAATAATCTTTAATAATTCTTAAGATTCGTTTAATATGTCGGGACACAATAACATATTACGCTGAAACTATAAATAAAATCCATATTTTCCTAATTAAATTAGTAATTAAAATCCATTAAAAAAATAATTAAATTCATATTTTAAAGTTTAAAATCCCTCTGATGTAAAAAAATTGAAAACAGGTGGAAAATATATTAAATTAAATTTGATAAATTAAAAAGGTCGAATAAAAACACTTATGTATTAAGATGATATTCTCAGGTTTTCGAATTTTTATACTAAAGAATACAACGAAGTGATTTGTTCTTGACGAATTATCTGTAATAAATATAGCTATCAGCAGTTCTATTTATTAAATCTTGTCATGACTTATTTAATGAATAAAATCGCCAAATTATAATACAATTTTATGAATGATTATAAATTTTCTTATATTACTAGGAATTGCTAAAATCTAAATTTATGTCGTTTGAGCAAAATATTAGTGAACTTGTGTGATATAAAATGATAAAAAGGACAAATTTTCCATAGAAAAATAAACACAAGCTTTATTATGGTAATTTTTCACCAGAGATTTGTTTTCTAAGGTAATTTTGAAAATTCGTACGATACTCTTAGGCTGCATAGAACTTGACTAAAGTATTTAAAATACTGTACTATTAATTACTTCCTATTATTATTATATTATAATAATATACACATATTATTATTTTTTTCTTAATTCGAAAACAAAACATTAAGCGATTATACTTTTATTATACTATATTAACTTGATTTTATTGCAGTATGTTATATTAATAACTCACAAAATTAATCAAATAGTTTTCAATATCGTATTTTCTCTTTCATTAAAATATATTAAATTAAACTATAAAATACATTAATTTATTAAAAAAAATTTAGGAAATGTTTGAAAGAACGTTAATTTGGGAAATAACCAAATAGTAAGTTTACAATTACATTTCATCAAAAAAGTAACTTACTCTAATTGATTTCCTGTTGCGTTACATTAAATCCCTTTTATTTTATTATGTTATAAATTTTTTTGTATCACAGTTTGTTGGAATAAATGGAGTTATACAGTGCGAGAATTGTTGAAAGTCTAACGTGAGAAGATATTCTCGGACTAGGATGTGCGTGCAGTTCAAAGAGGCAGTAAATTTTCCATCAAGGATATAATGAGACGATGATACAGCATTAGCGCAAAGAATTACTTCAATTTTCAAATAACTACATGGGCGCAAAAATATTCATACATTATTTAAGGAATAACTTGCCAACATTAACTTCATCCTATTTAATAATTTGCTGTAGACTCTAGCGAAGACTGATTCGTTTCCTAGACAATGATCTTAGTATTTTAAAAAATATATTAATTTGTCATTTGTATCATTATCTGGTTTATTTTGTAAGAAATGACTAGTAAAAAGGAATACACATGTTGTAACAAGGTTGTTGCAGCTGACAAGTGATTCTGCATTTTTCATGGTGATATAGTATATAATTGTATCCCATTTTTTCGAATAAACTTGTTACCGACTTGTCTTTAGATTCATTATCCAACTGGGAATATTGCATATGTGTAAGAATATCTATAAAAACATGGAATGGTATTAACGAGAAAAGTTTATTGCGTACAACAAATAGATATTTGTATTTATTCACAGTTACATTAATATTACAAGAAATGTGGATAACTGAAGAATAAAAATGGAAACTTATGAATCAATACTAATCTATTATAATTCTATATTATAAAATTAAAGCCTACATGCTATTTCTTAAATAATTTCTTATCTTTAAAACCGTATTCATGCGAAAATAAGAATGCAAACAAATCGCAACGATTACTTTTACGAAACATTTTTAGGATGAAGAAGTTGGTTCTAGATAAAGTCTACTTTGTTGCAAACCAGTATTATAAGATCCTAATATTCATTAACAGAAAAAATGGTTATCACGTAAGACATGATTCCACTTGACTTACACTTAATTTCTATGTAATCAGTAACTGGATATAAGCGGTCTAATATCTGCATTTTATTACGCCTTGGTATAAATCAGGATAACGATAAGCAATGATTTCTTACATTTTTGAGCATTGTTAACGACAAAAATGTCTTAAATAAACATTATAATTCGAATAAACAAAAATGAACAAATCGTCCTAATTAAAAGAGATAAATGGGAACTCTTTTTGTTTCTCTCAGTCAAGTAATTAGCACTCGTGTTTTCTTTAATTTAAAAGGAAGTCGTTAGCTGCACTGTGTAGAGAAAAAGAGTTTGTTAATTTATTTGACCTACCCTGTGTAACTTGAAATTCATTAACCTTTAATTGTAATTATATCTTAAACGTAAGTAAATTTTAATCAATTTACAGCCGTAGTATAAACACACAAGTAATATTGAATTTTTCTTTTTTCTTCTTTAATTAATTATTGGCAGCTTCCTATGAACCCAGAATATATCACTTTAATTTTCAACTCAATTTTGAGTAAATGAAATATTGGCTGCTTTTTTAAAATAACATAAAATTTTTAATATACTGATCTTCTTTTAATACAGTAAATAATATGAATATTATTCTGAACAGGAAAACTGTCCTAAAATTACCTTTTACCAAATAAGTTAATTTTACCAATGTTATGTTCGACATAATTTGAATAATCATGAATAAACATAAAAAAGTTAAACGGATAGAAAAGATAAACATTGTTGTTCCATTGTTGACATATAAATTTTCACAACTCGTATTCATATTCGAAATATTTTGAGAAATATTTTCTGGTAACAAGGAGAAATTGTTCCAGAATGTCGTGAGGAACAAAAGCAATTATCTCTCTCGCGATTCACGCAATCAGCGCTTAGCGTGTCTGGGCTTTCAAGAGATTCGAATTCGGTAGAATTGCAGCGGTACAAAGCAAACCAGCTTTACTACGCTGTTCCGTGCAGCCATGCTGAATGCGGTCCATGACACGCATGGATTATGATTAAGGAACCCTCATAAATATTGTCTTAATTAGCACAGTTGGGTTAACTAAAATCTGTTCGACCGAATTTCTCCTCGGTGCAGCTAATTTACTCTTTCGAGACGTAAAACCAGAGGAAAATTGTACTAAATAAAATGTGAACAGGGAGATGAGAAATGTATCTTGCTTCTTATCACTAGAACTACCGACAATTAAAGTGTACTTATTTGCATGGAAGGGAACAGAATGAAAATTGCATGAAAAAATATCGAATACATAGAAAACAATCTTTATTTATACCTTCTTCAGAAAATCATAGTAAATTCTGGAAGCTTTACCATAGGGTATTTATAAGATTGCTATGAGTAATCGCCAACTGGTCATTTTAACTGCTTTGGTTGTTTTAGTATTAATATTGCAACGAGTTTTTATTTATGCAACAAATTACAGCCACTGACAAACATTTTCATACATATGCCTTTCAAATATTTGAAATAAAAAATAGAAGACTTTGGACATTTAATAAATATTATAACGATATTTCTTGCGTTCACTTATAAATAATGTGAATATATATAACACGAATAAATTAAAAACACAGCCGTGTGATATAATAGTTATCATGGCTGCATTCAAATCAATAAATTTAAAGTTATAATAATTTTAATAGTTACAATTTTTTGCACCATTATATAGTGTTTGTTGTCTATTTTTCGGTCAAGCACGATCCATAAATGGTCAATATAGTAAACAATGATTTTTGGACCATTTCTAAAATAAGTTGGTCACCAAGGATTAACTTTTCGAAAAAAGATTCAAACTTCCAAGATTAAACTGAATTATGCTATGGCTAAGAGCTAAGGTTACCATCTTTCTACCAAAATTTGCGATATATTTTTGCACTTTTGCTAATAATCAGAATTCTTGAGAGATACTGGTGAGGTACTGATAAACAATCGATTGGATGACTTCGTCGTTTATCTATATATTTCCTCTTTAAAAAATTCAATATTCATGTCTATTCAGAATTTCATAATTTTGTGTTTCCGATTTACTTATAATTTTTAGTAAATAAATGTAAGAAACATCATTATTTTTTAAAGTTTGTCCAATTTTATTGATAATTAAATTAATGTCGTCAAATGGTAAACATTCTGTTTTCCTTTTTTTTTAATACTTGAAGTAAGTCAAATATATGAAGACTTTCGCGATTCGCGATGAACCGTATACACATACAGGGTATTCGAACGATGCTAGGAGAAAATTGGAGAGGCAACTCTATGCAACATTTTAAGACGAAAATCAAGAGTAACAATATTGCGTTTGGCGCTTTGTTTATTAGTTATAAGCAACTAAAAAAACGGGCTATTTTACGCCTGAGAGTAGGCAAATAGGGGAACACGGTAGGTAACGTCAATGACTAAGCATCACTGCGTAATCATTGACGTTACCTACCGTGTTGCCTGCTCTCAGGCGTAAAGTACCCCGATTTTAATTGCTTATAGCTTATAAACAAAGCGTCAAACGTATATTGTTACTCTTGACTTTCGTCTGAGAATGTTGCATAGAGTTACCCTTTCGATTTTCTCCTAGCTTCGTCCGAACACCCTGTATACACGAAATCCCTCTAACTAAGTAGTTGCATTGCCTTTAAAAAAATACATAATGTATAGAATTAGTTTATGATACTGCGAATTTTTATGCAAATTTTCAGCACAAACAAAGAAATAAGATCTAAACAGGCATTTGTTTCATTCTCTTAATATTGTAGTAGCCTGTACTTAATTTATTTTCAGTAATTTACATATTGTACGCATTTTATACTTTCTTCCGCATTTAAATTTCTTACAACCGCATAAAATTCTACACTCTATTGATCATTTAAAATAGGTATGTAAAACTAAAATCATTCTCTTGTTTAAAATAACGATCCATGCTGAAGTCTACGATTCGAGCAAAATGTTTGTTATTTTTAAAAATGTCACATTTATTTTCAGAATGTTATCAATTTTTAGAATCAAGAGAAGCGTTGAAAACATAATTACCCTTTAAGCTCTTTCTGTCCAATAGCAATTCACGCATCATACTTACCTCCTGTAATGGAGCCAAGCAAGTATGTGACAGAACAAGAGACAACCAGAACTAACGGACACTGACCTTTTTTTCTCGCGTGGTGGAAATATTCAAAAGATACCTAACCACCCTGAAGGGGGAACCAGGTTATGTGGGATTATTACCCACTAAAACCTCCACGGTGGCCACCTATAACTATTGGGGAAGCACCGGGAACTTAAGAAGAACACATCCAGTACTGCCCCCGAATGGGCACTGACCTGACTGAATTTTTACCTGTACATGAGGCACGAATTTCCCTACGAAGACGTGAACGTATTGCCAACGAGACACTCCCATAAACTCAGATTGGACAATTTCACTGCTGCAAATTTTAAACAGAAACACCCCTTTCCGCAGTACGGACAAGAGAACTTAAGGATTTTTTGGAATTCTTGCACTTTAAACAACTATTACAAAAAGGAAATAAGGACTTTTTGAATTAAAAGCGAAAACCGTTAGGATTTAAAGGGTTTTGTAAAAACTGTAAGAAACAATGCAAGCATTTTCTGAATTTTTGAACGTTAAGAATTGTAATAAATTATTTTCAGGACACGTTAAAGAAATTTTGGAAATACTTATTTAATTATTATTAGCAACCAATATCATTGTTATATAACCAAGCACCACACAAATTGTATGAGAATCCAAACACGCATTACAAAACTTGGTAATTTTTGAGCGCTTGGAATTCAACTATCCACCTTTTATAACTTTTTCACAATAACAAAATTATTGTTTATTAGAACATTCGAATTTAATTAAAAATTTATAAATTATAATTGTTATTAATAAATATAAGAAATAATGATAAAGATTCCTACATATAATTTGTGTAATATTCCTTACTTTGCGTCGTTATGAATTTTAATTAATAACCATTGTAATTACCTAGAAGTTCAATTAATCACCTCTACTCTCTGGAAATTTCTGGATTTTATGACTAAGACAATTCATGATTAACACTAGAACTACCGACAATTAAAGTGTACTTATTTGCATGGAAGAGATGAAATTGAAAATCACATGAAAAAATACCGAATACATAGGAAACAAATCTTTATTCATACCTTCTGCAGAAAATTATATTAAATTTTGGAAGCTTTACAATAATGAACTTATAAGGTTGCTATGAATAATCACCAATTGGTCATTTTGACTGCTCTGGTAGTTCTAGTGTTAATAATATTAATCAGGTTGATTTATGTAAAACTCAATCGGCCATCTTATTTAACAGAAAATAGATACGGTAGCGGACAAAAGTTTAAGACGAAAGAACAATGTAGAACATAGCTTTATGATCTGCAAATATTATTTGTACATTCATTTTTATTGTTATTATAATAGAACACTATTTATTGATGAGCATAGAATGCAAAGTTTGTTTATCATGATATTCTTTATAAATTAGTTTAATTTCGTTGACTCTTTAGTCTTAAATTTTTGTCTGCTACTGTACCTACTACATCACATAAATATCTTCGATGATGTGGCGTATAATACACAAAAGAAATATGGAGTGTAGGAAAAATGTACTTGAATCCGAGTGTTTGGGCCCCAAATGTAACAAAGGAATCGGATATGGTTCGAAGCCCGATGCAGCTTGGTAAAACCTTTTCCTCCCTCTCTTATTTCTCCCAACCATGGAGGACGACGAGGCAGTAGGTCTGCAAAAAGGAATTTGGGCCGAAATTCCTTCCTTGAGCCTCGAAGCGCAAACCTAGTCAGGCGATAGCTTAACGATATTTTAATAAAGGTGTGTTAGAAATTGAATACAGAAATACTATGAAGCAAAAATTAACCTTAAACCAGCTTTCTCTTAACGTACTTTCTCAAGGGTTTCTTCCAAGAAGCTAAACCACATCTGGCATTTTAGAAAGTTCGAAAACATTAAGAAACAAAATAAAAGTGGTTGAAGGACCCGGACAGGGTTGTAGGAATTTCGACCACTACGTTTTGCTAGTCTGATGATAAAGCTCGCAAGATTCGGTCACAGTTGTTTTTCCACGTGTTATATAATATAATAAATCAAGGGATTTACAAATAAGAATGTACTTTATTTAGCAATATAAAACCCCATTTCCAATAGATTTCTGGCTTAAAATTGGAAGGATATAGTAGGGATTGTAGGAATTTCGACCACTACGTTCTGCTAATCTGATGATAAAGCTCGCAAGATTCGGTCACAGTTGTTTTTCCACGTGTTATATAATATAATAAATCAAGGGATTTACAAATAAGAATGTACTTTATTTAGCAATATAAAACCTCATTTCCAATAGATTATTTGGCGTAAAATTGGAAAAATATAGTAGGGGTTGTAGGAATTTCGACCACTGCGTTCTGCTGGTCTTGTGACAAAGCTCGCTAGGTACGGTCAGAATTGCCCTTCCTCGTGTTATATAATATAATAAATCAAAATATTTACAAATAAGAATGTACTTTATTTAGCAATATAAAACCTCATTTCCAATAGATTATTTGGCGTAAAATTGGAAAAATATAGTAGGGGTTGTAGGAATTTCGACCACTGCGTTCTGCTGGTCTTGTGACAAAGCTCGCTAGGTACGGTCAGAATTGCCCTTCCTCGTGTTATATAATATAATAAATCAAAATATTTACAAATAAGAATGTATTTTATTTAGCAATATAAAACGCCATTTCCAATAGATTATTTGGCGTAAAATTGGAAAAATATAATAGGGATTGTAGGAATTTCGACCACTGCGTTCTGCTAGTCTTCTTGTGACAAAGCTCGCTAAGTACGGTCAGAATTGCCTTTCCTCGTGTTACATAGAAGTAATAATAAAGTATCAAAGTATTATTTCACTAATAAGAGTTCATTTCATTTAGCAATATAAAACCCCATTCCCAATATAGTGTTGCACGGTGTATCAGCATTAGACACTTATTTCTTTAACGTCCTCACAGTTGATATTAAAAATATTCAAATTAGAAGGATGCTTCTCTTTCAAATAGGAGCATCCGAAGCGACCGGTAGTAATGAAGCTGCAAGTCATTGGAGTAAAGTATGATTTTATTAGGCCGTCAAAAATAAGTGAACAGACACCGGGTTTATTGGTCTGACGACCGATAACCTTGACCCGATATTCGGATAACTGGCCAGCAAGGCTGACAATTCAACTTGACCGATTACATTAAGGCTACTTCGTGCTCGCGGTCAGCTGCATAAGTGATCGTTTTCTGTAGAAAATGACCTAGAACATCGATTACCTCATTACATAATACATCTAGTGAAAGTCTATCGAAATTGAATGAATCCTATGCATGCTGTACATAACATACAGAAATATATGTAATAATAGATGTAAATATATACAAATATACAATATAGCATCTATATGTTATAGTATCTAATATGTGAGACAGATCTTTAGATAGATTTAATTTCTGTACTTGCATTTATAAAGATATGAATTTGCATAAAAATCTGCAGTGCAACAATTACATAATATATAATCATGAATTAGATTTAATATTTCTCTAGAATATAAACATAAATTTTTCAATTATCATGTGCAAATAAAAAATTACCTTTATCAATTACTAATTTCAAAATGCTTTGAAATTAAATATTTGCATGAATGTGAGTAGTGTTTGAAGGAATTCAACTTAAAAAAACGTATAATCAAATGTAACAGGATTTAAATAATACATCCCTACAATTATATGTACTTGTTGAAAAATGTAAAAAGAAAAATTCTACGATTTTTTGTAAACTTTTTCGCTTAGAAGCATTAAATTCTTTTGAAATGAGAATGCAGGTAAAGGAAATACGTTTGTTTATCCGCGCTTTGACCCCATTCTCTTGTAACCGCGAAATTCAATATCGTGTCAATGCTAGTTGGTTGATCAGTACAGTTATATGCTACGTTATGTATTACATTATGCAATGCATTGTTAAACGAGCTTCTCATCCTAACGTCAATACTATTGGGATAGGAGGAAACACGCAAAACAGTTATCCAAAGATATTATTATACAGAAAAATAAAAAAAGTGATGTATAACGATTAATTGATTAGAAAAGTGTTCCAACCTCTCATGTAACTTAATGCGATTGTTAATAATTTAGGAAAATGCGTGTAAATTGAAACATCAGTTAAAAATAAACGTAGAAAACTATGTTTCGAAAAATTTACCTGCTCACAAAATTGTTGATTAAATTTCGTGTTTTAAAATAATATGATAGTTTTTAATTATTACCATATTACAGTCAATCTTAAATATACTATACAAAGTCTGCGAAATTCATACTTTCGTGAGTATAAATAATTAATTAAAATAAATGTTAATTAAATAAAAATATTACAGGATGACTATAACAATTAATAAAGATGAAGTACAAGTGTATATATTTCATCTGTAAGTTGTATCCCAAGTTGTACCGATCTTCAAAAATTAATTGCCACTAAAAGGATTATATAAGACAAACTAGGAAGTTAATCTGCATCCGCGGTTAGAACGCGGTGGAGAAAATAAATCTGTGGTTCGCCTTCCGAAACTTCTACGATTTCACAAGCCTGTACTAGCAATCTAGCCGTATACAATTTAAATACTTGTGGCTCAAGGTTTAATTATGTGTTCTTAATCTTTACACCTAAGTACATCTAACGCGCTACTGATTAAACGTTTGGTCTACTATGATGCATTCCAAGTAACAAATTAAAAGTAGAGGAAATTTAGAATTGTATTACGTCAGAAAATTTTTTATTCAAAACTTATGAATGCGTAGGGATTTGTTACTAATGATGGTAATATCAATTTCAGTTCGATAAACAAGTAAATGTGGGATTCAATATTCGTGCGAACTAGAAAGTGTTTCCAAACTTTTGCTGTTGGGTACATGTATGCGTGCACGTGTACAATATGTATGATAACATAAAATATCGTGAAATTTTATTGATATTAAAGATAAATACAATTAATAAATTTGATTGTTAAATAATTAGATCTAATCGGAAATACTATATAAAAACTAAAATAGAAATAGAAAACTGAATAAAAAACTGAAATAGAAAACTTATATTTGTACCAACGGCCATACTGCGCTAGGATACACTGGTTCTCGTCTGATCACCAAAGTTAAGCTGCGCCAGGCACGGATAGTACTTGGATGGGTGACCGCCTAGGAATTCCGTGTGCTGTTGGTTTTAATTCTTTTTATTTTTATTATTGCTTTCTTTTTTAACTTTCTGAATAAACTTAACCTACGAAATTTCACTTTTGTACTTTAGAGGACCTAGATTGAGCCTTGAGACTCGAGAGTTCGAAGCTAGCAGTAAAATATTTGCTCGGAAAATGTGTAACTTTTGAAAAGCATTAGTTTATTGTCTTAAGTGCTTCAAGGAAAGGTTTTTCTTTTTTTTAAAATGCTAGAAAACAGAAACCAAATGTGACACTTTCTCTGACAATCCTTGAAAAAGGTTAAAAACATCGATCATTTACATTTTATTATAAAACTTATAAAAGAATAAAGAAACTGTTGTTAACACTAAAACTATCGACGACTAAATATCATTATTTGCACCAAAGAAATCAAATTGAAGATTGTACAAAAATTACTAAATATAAGATAAACGAATCTTTATTTATGCTTTTTATAGGAAATCATAAAAAATTTTCAAAGATGCACTATAGCAATTTTTCAACAGCAATATGCTTTTATTAAACATTACAAATTAGTAATTCTAACCATGATAATTCTAGTATTAACATGTATTTCCGTTTCATCCTTTCATTTTAATGTTAAAAACTTATTTTTCTCTAAATAAAAAATTCTTTTCAATGAAACCAGAGAGCGATTTTATCAAACAAAATCCTTATTTTGCAGGAGGAGTAAAAAATGATCTAAACTTAAATTAATCAGGAAGTTTTTCTCATTCTTTTATCAATGTCCATAAAACATAATGATCTTCGATTGATCTGATCACATACGAGAGTCTCTGGTGTCATCCATCATTTAGCCACGTTGACGACAAGAAAGAAATATATCTCTAGCGGACGCTCCTAAGGATTCGCATTAAGGACCAGGGACAAGGTCCTGATAAATGACCTAGACGACTTAGAAGAAACGTTTCTAACGCTAAGCCCTTTGAACAAAAAGCACTGGTTTCAAGAATGGGGACGCTTCTTCGCTATCCATCTTGGAATTCCGCCACGTGATACCTTATACCAGATGCTTTTTTCCGTTAAAACCTCATGCCATTGTTTATTCGAATTAAGGATTTGCTTCTTGTTCTGATGCATACGAAATACATTTATAAAATAAATTGAATTATATGGGGTGACTACGTAAAACGGGCTAACTGACATACATATTTTATACACGTAGAAAGAAAACAATACACATAAAAATTTGTTTCTGTGCATTACAGAGGAAAGTCGTTAAAATCCACCACTCTCAAAGTTTTTCGATTTCTACGCGAAAACTAATTTACTTGTAACAAAAATCTAAATAAATTAGAGTACTTCCCACTGGAACTCTCTTTTTTATTAAAGGAACTACAGTTATTCCCACTCGTACTACTATAGTAGGCTGCAACGTTGTCAACATTTGAATTAATGTAATTTCGTGAAAAGAAGTCGGACAGTAATCATTTTGAACTCATTTTCAAGGTTGAATCTTTTACTTTTACACCCTTAAGTCCAATTTCTCCTGGGATTTCTTTGCGGTTAGCTATAATCGTGAAAATGAGGAATGTTTTCTTCAAAAAGACTGTTCGAATTCAAACTTTTCTGAGAGATGAAGAAAATTTTTTATAAACCTGAAACAACAACTAGATTGATGATCAAAGTTTTCTTTTTGTAATGATCTATCTAAACGTTGACGTACGATTTTTTGTCACTGTTTTATGATACTTTGAATGAGGAGTGTTTCGTCTAATTTTGTATAAAAACATGTTAACACTATTCCAACCGACACTTCACGTGTACGTATTCCTACTACGACATTTTCACGTAAGACAGACTACAAATTTTTCTCAGAAAATAAACAATGAAAAAAGAAGTGAATATTAAAAAATGTATTATACGTATATTTGAGAAAAAGTCTAAAGTTTAAAGGCGATTCAATTACGTTGTATCTATGAAATTCTAATCGAAATGTTAAAAACGGTCATTTGACCGGTTATGGTAGGAATAGTGTTAAATTTGAATAACTGTATATAGGGCAAGGTTGCTCAAGTCGTACCACTTGAATCTTGAACGAACTACAGCGACAACAGCGCATACAACCACAAGCAAATATACATTTGAGTCAATCAGATATTCTACCAATTTCGTTATAATAAATAACAACAATATTAACACAAGTTTTGAATAACACGTTTAATTTTTATTTATTTGATAAATCCTAAGTTTTATACGGATTTTTCCTTAAGGGGTACGACTTGAGCAACCTTACCTTACATCTGCAATGAATTAAATGAGTGTTTAAGGTTAAAAAAAGGAGCAACTGACAATGAGATTAGATAGAGAAGAAAAAAACACAGGCAATAAATGACTATTATATATTAAACCTAACGTTTCGTAGAATCAAATGGAATCAAAACAGAACCAAATACACGTACCCATCTCAGAAACTCAGACTCAATTCCAGCAGACGAAAATATCACCGTTCCCTTCTCCATTGCTTTTAGTTAACGAAATACAAAGGACAATCGTAGACCTGTTGTGTAACCGATTGACGCACATCGCAGAAACAATAGAACAAAACCCAACAAAAATAAAAATGACTGTTGAAACTATAGATTTAAAACTTCTAATTTAAAAAATGATTGACGAGCTAGAAAATGAAAACTTATCTAAAAAGATAATAATTGAAAATTTATTGTTTACTAAAATTTTTTTCTAAAATTTGTTCCTATTACCTTTATCTAAAACAATTTGTATAGTACTGTGTCATACTTTTATAAATACTAAGTTCCAATACTATTCAAATCCTAAGTTTAAATTTAAGTTTTGTTATTTTAAATAGTTATATTAAGCAGCAACAAGTACAATATTAATCCTTTACATTTAAAAGTCGATCGATGACAATCAAACGATAGCAATTTCGCAAATTTCTGAATACAAATAATCGTATTTAAAAATTTCAGTGCTCATTATCTCAATTAAATAAATGTTAAGATGAGCAAAATCTGATTCAGTTAATTTCTTTTGCACTTGGAAATTTTTGAAGATAGAGAGTTACCTTTCGAATGCAAAGGGTTAACCCTATGACGGAAGATAAATTGCAAACGCTCGATACCAGAGCCATTAATCTAGTTTTTAAAACATTTTCTTGTTGTATTATTTCTTTTTTTTTTTGGTAAAACTATGTATTTGTATGCTTTTATTAGTTTATTGTATGTATTAGGGTGTCCCATAAGTTTCTTCCCTTTTTTTGATGCAAAATGAATACACGATATTTGTTGTTTAAGGTGAATTTATTATGTTATATATGAACCGTTCTGTTCAATAATCTTCTTCCATCTCTCAGGAAGCCTCATTATGCCCTCTTTCCAAAATTGTTGAAGCTTATTTGCAAAATGTTCATCAAGGTGTGTTTTTATTTCGCTTATGGATTTAAAAGATTTACCACGGAGAGAATTTTTTAAGGAGAGGAACAAGTAATAATCGGTTGGAGCAAGGTCTGGGGAGTACGGAGGATGAGGTAGAACGTCCCAATCAAACTGTAATAATTTTTGCCTTACGGCCAACGCAACATGCGGTCTTGCGTTGTCGTGATGGAAAACGACACCTCATCGGTTCTCCAATTCTGGCAGTTTTTCTGCTATGGCGGCTTTCAATTGATCGAGTTGATTGCAATATTTGTCAGCATTGGTCGTATCACCTTGAGGAAAGAGCTCGTAGTACACTACACCTTTCCAGTCCCACCAAATGCACAAAAGAACCTTCTTCGGATTAAGTCCAGGCTTCGCAACAGTTGAAGGTCTATTTTCCTTAGACCAAGTGCGTTTTCGATGCACATTTTGGTATAAAATCCAAGTCTCGTTTCCAGTGACAAGCCTCTTTAGAAAAGGATCCTTTTCATGTCGCTGGAGAAGCAAATCGCACGTAGAGACGCAGTTCATAAGGCCGGTCTCCGTCAATAGGTGTGGAACCCAAACTTCATATTGATTCGCATATTCCATCTTGATTAAACGCTTATGTACCGTTGTTTTGGGAATATTAGTGGCACCCACTATCTCACGCACACTATATCGCGGATTTTCAGTGAGTATAGTTTTGATAATGTCCGTATCCGTCGTTGCTGGGCGGCCGTTGCGGTCTTTATCTTTCAACTAAAAATTACCAGCTCTAAATTTTTTAAACCAATTGCGGACGGTCCTAATAGTCGTAGTACCACTCCCGTAAACGGTGAAAATCTCCTCTGCAGTGTCCTTTGCACTATTGCCTTTTTTAAAGCAATGAAGCGTAACATGCCGCAAATGCTTCTTTTGGCTCTCCATATTGAACAGTGCAGAAAAAATTTTAAAAGAGACTTTGTCACCAGCGAAACGTACTTTGAAAAAGCTCTGGGACGACTGAAACGGATGCCATAAACGGCTAAGAGATAAGTCTGCATGTTTATATAAATACAGCCACTTAGAGTCACTCATAGCGTGGCGCGGAAGAAACTTATGGGACAACCTAATACATTGTATATATTTTGTTATTTTTTTAAATGCTTGCAAAAAAGTACTAGTTCTTGTCCGATCATTAAAGTTAAGCTGCGATTTATACATTGTTTAAATTCATTTTAATAAGAATATTTCATGAATTTATTAATGATCATAACATCACAATGAAACAAATATTCTGCAGTATGATTTCTCGTTAAATGTAATAACATACACGAGTAAAGACAGACGATGTACACAATAAACTTCAATACTTAAGTACTTACATTATATGACATTTTATGTCAAATGATTTGAAATACCGATCGTATAAAAAATCGAAGGTTTTGTATGTTTTCTGTCATTTAGGACAATGATTTTAGGAATCATGATCAATTCAATTATTGAGATTGGTAAAATCAATAAATGTAAAAAGATTATCTTCCGTTGGATCTGTGATATAATTAAGGACTTTTTATTATTATACGTCATAAATATTGTTCATATATTATATGAATATATTATCATACATAATAATAATAAATATAAAGAATAAATTAATTCGAAAATTTTTCTTAAGTTCTCTAATGTTCCTTGTGGTTATGTTAACAAATAAAATATGAAATTATACAATTAAATAAAAATGTATAAAATAAGATAATACAAAATCTTCAGCAGAAGCTTCATACATTCAAGACAGAATATTACTTTTCTTAAACTTATGTTTATGGATAAATTTTGATAAAATTGTAAAGTAGTAAATAGTAAAACGATCAATTTTAATAAATTATCGAAGCATATTTACTACAAACTGCTAAATATGTAAATGAAAAAAGCTTCGACTTAACAGTAGATTACAGTACTGTGAATAATTATAAACTCAATCATATTTATTTATTTTTCATAATATTCAAACAAATATTTAAGAATGGAACCATATATTTTTATCTTTTCACATTTAGAATTGAATTTCTTCACATTTAAAATTAAATTTGAAGTTTTTCGTAAAAGTATTTGTCTTACAGTCGATTAAAATTCTTTACGTTATTCTTACTCGTAATTTTTAGTTCCATTTTTCAATAAATTTTTCACTACACAGTCTTTTAAATCACTAAATTTTGTGTCGCGCGACCTTGAGTAAAGCAAAGAATATTTTTGAATTCGTACAAAAATATTTCTATTAATGCTATTTTATCGAATGAAGCAGATAAAATCACGGAACTGTCCTCGTCGAGCTACGAATAGCAACTGAGTTTATAAATATTCACAGTCGTAATAATTGTGCATTATAACATTAAGTGGATAAGTTGAACAACCAGATATAAACAAAAAGTTATTTACATGCAGAAGTGGTAGTATACCTTGAAATGATCAATTGTTTCCAGCCAGTATTGAAGAAAGGAAGCAGAAAGAAGTTTTTAATTATTGACAACACTGTAACATGTATACCCAGCATTAGCATTCCATAAGAATTGAGAGTTTTAATATTTCATTAATACTATATTAATTATAATTCGTTCTACTTACGTTGTTACGTATTATATAAATTGTTAGATTTGATAAAATCGTTTCTAAATATTCATTGAATCAGTCTTACAATTATAATGTAATGCATTACGTCTCTTAAGATAGTACTTCGATTGTAAGCGTGGTTTGAATTAACTTCTGCGCAGCTTTCATTGCGCAGTTCACATATATAATCCTCTAAAAGTAACCAATCAGCGAATAAGAAGAGGGCATCGTTTAAAGTGTTATTCGTATTTGAAGTTCGTTAAAGTGTTCTGACAATTTTTATTAAATAATCGGTAAAATGATTACATATTTTAACTTAAATAGATTATAAAATAGTTCAATTAAGTATATGTAAGTGAAAAATCTAATTTTTGGATTTATGAAGTATGAGTTATTATGTGAAATATAAAGACGTAATTGTGGAAGAGACGAGTGTAATATAATAACATTGGAAGACAACAATGATTGATTTATTCAAGGTAATTAATTTATATCTTACATATTTCAAAAATAAAAAATACCTATTAAATGTTTCTTAAATTAAAAGATATTAATTTCATGTAATCCATTTTAATTTTTTCGTAAAATAACCTTTGACTATATTTGGACATTGCTATATTTCTGTTCACTGTAGGATTCAAATGTAATCACATATCAGGTTTAACATTAACCGTACTATGTCTACTCTTAAAATTTGGTTTAAATTTTACATTCAAAAATAAAAATCAAAATGTGTATGCAGATTTTTATTATTTTAAAAGTTATTTTATGCATTGTTTCTTATATTAAGTTGACAATCATATTTATTCCTTTTGGAAAAACATTTCTGATAGGTATAAAGTGCTGATACGATTAGTGTTAAATTGTTTTCTGATGTTTCCCTAAATTATACATACATATATGCTAATAATATAAGCAGTGTGCAATGAAATTGAGGACTGAAAAATTCTCTAATCTTTAAAATTGAAGTTTTTTAATGATCGTTGAAGTGATTACTAAATGTAAAGGTTATATAACCTGAAAATAATAAATTTCATAATTTAAGATGAAAAAATTTTAGGTTGTCTATATGCAATTTTCTATTTTTTTTTGTGGAATAATATATCAGTTAATATTTTATATTCAAATTATTCAGAAATTTTAATTATAGTTATTTGAATTTCAAAGTACTACCTTTAAAAACGTTTTTTATTTTTATCTTATATGTATGTCATGTATATGATTTAGAAGTTTCATGTATTAATACTTCATAATTAAAATTCATAAGTATAAAATTGCATTGATTATTTGAGAAATTACATTGAATTCTTCTGTATGTAAAAGAAAAGAAACAATACAAAGTAGAAATAAAAAATTTATTTTATGAAATATATATAGATGTTATTAATATTAGTAGAAAACAATAGCATCTATAAATTTTTTAGAAATGTTAGAATTTACAGGATTGGATAAAAATATAAATTCTTTACTTTGATATTAAGCATTATATCTTTTGAATTATCAGAGAGTTTTGCTTTACATGTTTTAATAATAAGTACTTGCTACTGTGTTGATTTATGTTAGAGGTTTTCTTGTTAATCATTATTTTCATTAATTTTCCAAGATCAATATAAAGTTATACATTTTCATAACATGTAATTTGTTATAATTTATTTGCCACTATAAGGGTTTGTTAAGTTTAAAAACTTTTAAATTCAAGTAAATTGTTTAAAGTTATATGATAACAGATAAATATAATTATAGGATTCTTTAAGTTTTTTATGTGCAAATAACTTATGTGTATTTAAATTAATATTATTCTATTATAAAATCAGTCATAATATTTGTAGGATAGAAATCCTATACTTCATGGAAATGGTGGTAAATATTTTTTATAACATAAGGCAAAAGTATTCCGGCATTTCATGATGTTATGGTAAGTCTTTATTACTTTTTAACAATTTGGAAAATTTGAGTTTACTATTATCGTGGTACCAACTGTTAATTGTTTTTAATGATCCTTATCCCACATGTAAATGATAAAATTTTACATAATGTTGCACTATCATTAGTTTGATACATACATTTGTATATAATTGTGTACACCCTCATCTAGTAGAGTGATTATATAATAAGCTTATGTTTTGTATGTTCTTTAGATCCAGTGTTATATTCACAATTAAAAGAAGCTTTGTTTTAAAAATGTGATAATTATAAATTACAATAACTTTAGTAATTATAAAACATAAAAATGTTAGATATATTAAATAATCATTCTTAAATTTTAATAGTAAGCATATATTAAGAGCATTTGTTCTTTGATTATCAAATAAATAAAAGATAAAATAAATATTTGAATGCTGATGAGTCATGAACTAAAATATATTACATTGAGGGTGTATACATATTTAAAGTAATATTATTTAGTGGAAGAAGGAATGAAATAATATAAACAAGTGTAATTTATATTTTAATCTATTATATTACTCTTTCTAGAACATATAATAATATGTATATATATATATATATATATATATATATATACATATATACATAAGATAAACTGTTTTGCTATTATTAAACTAAAAAGGAACGTTAGAAATTATAAATTAATCTGATAAAAACTTTTCGTTTAAATTAAAATATTTCCTAACATCGATATTTTAAAGAATTTTGAATTTTTTGTTGCATCGGAAAATATGTAAAGCTCTTATTATAAACTTAGATACAATATGTGTTAAATTTATCAGACAGTAGCTTTTAACTAATGTTTCAGAGTCGCTTTTAAGGTAAAATGTATCATAAAATAAAAATTAAACAGTCATAGGAACAAAAATATTTAATCCAATCTTATTTAGCTTATAAACCTTAACAAGATTTTATTGAATTATATTATTACTAAACAGGATATATTTAAGAATATATCACAGTTAGTATTGTAGAGAATGTTAATTGAGTTTAATATTATATGCGTATAATTTAAACAAATATACCTTCATTTCTTTAGCATTGGCAGGAGGTGAACCTAGGTAAGTAAAAAGATTGTACACATTTTTAAACTTTACAATATTCTTTATTTTTTCGTACAAATATTCGTATGTTTTTCTAAAATACATATGAGCGTAATACTATCCTATATAATATGTTCAACAAATATTTTTATTAATCCCTGTACATGCGTTATTTCTTCCCTTTATTTTTGATCACGAATTTAATTCTCAGTATCAATCAATAGTTCTGTTGGAATCGAACAAATAGAGCATTTTTACAAATAGTCTCCTTTGCCATTATATTAATGAAATGGACTGTATAATTGATAAAAAAACAACATAAGTGCTATAGGAAAATTATGAAATCCTCCAATTAGGCGATCTTCATCGACGTTAATTATTAATAATAAACAAGTTTGAACGTGTAAAGGAACATATAAAATTGTTTAAAACATATTATTCAACAGGAGGAATATCCAACCAAATGTTTAGTTTTTATCAAAAATTATTATTTTCTCTTTATAACTAACATTTATAAAGTGTACGAACACTTTTTACGCATGAAACTTCGTGCTCGATCACATTTTTTCTAATTTTTAAGTAATAAGTAGTTTTTTTTTAGTTTTGTTATCTCTATACTGTAGTTTTATATACCATAACATGTTTTTGTTGATTAATGTAATGTATGCTTTTGCTACATATAAATGATAGAAGTCAAAATTGTACCAGTGTATGGATAATTTTTACACTCACTGTATATTGTGTATAAGCTTTCATAGATAATCTTAATACCGTTGAACTTTATTATTATTATTATAGAGTATAGCAGTATTACTGATTTGAATAAGAACGTTGCGTCACGTGCTTAAAATTATGCGTGTCACCGTGAACTTACAAAACTCATTAACACTTTCATTATTAGGAATATATAACTACATACGCATGATCATTGAATAATTCATATCAGCTGATCACGCTGAAAAGGTTAAAAGATTATAAGGAATGTAGGAAAAAAATAGCTGTGAATATATCTTATAAGAACAGATAATTAACAGTATTTGCTGTCTCAATAATAATTTAAAAATAAATGACATATATGTGATTTAGAGGAGTAGGAATAATAATTAATATTAACAATTTTAATAATATAATAATGTTTATTTATTTAACGCGCTTAAAGTACTGGTTATAACTATTTTTCTTTAATTTTATTTTATCCCTTTAGAACATGATAGCACAGTATGATAGAAAATATCTAAGAAAGTCTGTATAAACGCTGTACAGTGGCTAACGAAAGTATTCGAACGGAAGTATAATTATGACTTCTGCGTTCTGTGCTCGGAATAATCACAGATCATATAAAAGTATGTTTTACCATATATTAGTATACTTTGTATAGAATCAAAAGCATAACAAATTTTTGCTTTAGTACAAAATGTTGTTTCAATATTTTTAAAGCTATTAAAAAGAAGCGAATTTTGAGGTAACAAAAGTATTCGAACCCCTTATAAAAATTTGTTAAAAGATTAAAATATTATATATTTTAATAAATGTATATAGGTATTTGGATAGTGTGTTTGTTCAATAACATATTTCAAGCAATTTGGCATTTTAAATGTTATTTGTTTATGATTAATTCTTTCCTTTATTCTTCTTTTAACGATTTTAGCATTTTTCTTAGGTATTTACTTCTTTTTTTTTAAGTTTTATGACCAAATTCATTTCATGTAGGTAAACACGTATGTGTAATGAACTTTTACATATAATTTGTTATCTTAAATGTTATAATGTGTCCAAAGATTTTTGTAAAATTAAAATGCATATTTAGTTGATTTTACCCCTATTGTATCGACCTTAGTGAGCAAGTTTAACAAAAATGAATTTTAATTCTGCAAGAACCTACCAATGCATGTATTTCCGTTCCAATACTTTCGTTAGCTACTCTACATATTATGTGACTACATTTCAGTTAAGACAGCCATAACAAAAGGTTTAAGGAGAACTATACTATCGGAATTATTGGTCGTTTTCGAAGTGCACAGTAGTTTCTAAAGTTTATTTATAAGGAAAAATAGATATAAGAGAGAAATAGAAACAGTTTAACACGCTTAACATCTACATATTAATAGCGTAGTGCAGATATACAAGAAAAATTTGTTAAAGTGGTAGACGAACTGGATATTCTCCAAGAATAAATCTCTGTTTTCTCTTTATGATTATGTTTAACATATCTTTCAAAAACGACGTAAATTTTAAAATTATCTAACGTTAAACTAGGGTCTTCCTGATTTGGCGTGATTTTCATAAACTTAAAATGTGCAAATATTCTGCAAAGATTCGGTGAAATGATTTTCGGTGTGTAATTTAGAGCTATAGGATTGAAATCTTTAAAAGAAGTTAAAGAAGTTTCGTGTCTGCAATTATTTGTAATAGAGTAACGAAAATTGGTATCTTGTCTGCAGTCATAAAAGATCTCACAATCAATGGTGTATTGTAGAGTTAATTTTTTGTTTGAATCATTATATACGAGGGCTGTCTGAAAAGTTTCCGACCTTGATAAGAAGATGGTAGCACTCGTTAACAAAAGTTGAGGAATGTGCTTATACATGTTCTGATATGTACTTACCAAAATTTCAGCCATTTTGAACGCGCAGTTTTTGTTTGACAATCGTTTGAGTGAGTCGATGTGAGTACTTTTGTGAAAATGGAAAAAATCGAGTATCGAGCCGTCATTAAATATTTGTTTTTGAAAGGCAATACGCCTACTCAAATTAAAGATGAGTTAGATACTGTGTGCGGGAACTCTGCACCATCATTTACCAGGGTGAAATTTTGGGCAGCTGAATTTAAACGTGGTCGTACCAGCTTGGGTGACGATGACCGTTCGGGACGGCCAAAAACTGCAACCACTGACGATAACGTCACTCAAGTTCACCAAATGGTGCTAGATGACCGTTGAATTAAGGTTAGAGAGATAGCAGAGGTTATGAATATGTCCAAAGAACGTGTTTGTCACATATTGAATCAAGATTTAGGCATAAGAAAGCTGACCGCACGTTGGGTGCCGCATTTGCTCACTCTGGACCAATGCGCCGTCTCACACCTCAGCGGTTGCCACGGCGAAAATCTACGACTTTTTTTTTATGGGTACTATTGCACCTTCTTTCCAACTTTCCGGCCATAATTGTCCCCTCCCTACGCTATTAAACAACTCCCATACCCAGTTCACTATCTCCTCCCCCCCATATTTCCACACCTCCCCTGGAATTTCATCCAACCCCATCGCTTTAGAAAATCTACGACTTACGGTTCGAATTGCTTGATCATCCTGCTTACTCATCAGATCTAGCTCCAAGCGACTTTTTTTTATTCCCTAAGTTAAAAGTTGCGATCGGAGGACAGAGATTTTCGTCGAATGAGGAGGTCATCACCTTCGTAAATAATTATTTTGCAGAAAAAGACACCAAGTACTATTTGGACGGGTTGAAGGGATGGGAGCATCGCTAGGAGAAGTGCATAGCCTTACAAGGAGACTATGAAGAAAAATAAAAATAAATTTGAAGAAAGAATACCATGTTTCATTGTTAGGTCGGAAACTTTTCAGACAACCCTCGTACATACGAATAAATACTGCAGTACAATCGTTTTATAACCGGATAAATAGAGTACAAATAATAAGAGTATTTATTAAAAGTATTTATTATGACTGAATACAAAAATGTCACGTCTCACAGCAATATTCTAACGAATATGTAGAGAATAAGTGTGTGAGAAAAAGAAAGGCTCTGCGTGAGATATGTTCGATACATTCCTGAAGTACAGAATTTTCTAATTAAAGCTGTATTAATCAGTACGGTACGTTTATGCTAGTGATTATGAAAGTGCTTATGAATATGAGTCAAATTATGAAATCAGAAAGAGTAAAAGAAATAATGATTATGAGTTATGGTTATGAGTCAAATTATGAAATAATAGAGAATTTAGATTTTACAGGAAATGTTTAATTTAGATTACTTTTATAATTACTGGCACATTTAAGGATGATTTCTGATTGGTTTGAACGTGTTATCCAAGAAAAGTATAAAGAACCTCCAAGAACGGAAGGAGAAGTAATTAGTACGTGAAAGAAGTACCTTGTACATAGAAGTGACAGGACATTCATAATTGCTGTATCAATAAATCACTAATATCCATACCCTACAAATATATTTAATGAATTATATGTATACTAAGTTCATTGATCACGTTGTAGAGATGATTTAACCCTTTGCACTCCTATGTCGAATCACACTCGACATTTTTAAACTGACATTTTAAACATAATAACGAATAAAAGTTTAAAACCAAAGAGTCAACGAAATTAAACAAATATAAGTTACAATAAAGCTTGAGAGCTGTGTTTAATATAATTAATAAAAAGAGAAAGTACCTCTTAATGAATTGTCCTTTGAAGTAAATTTCAAATAAAGCACCTTAAATACTAGGGAATTATTGATAACAAAATTGAAAAATAATTTGAAATGCAAGGGGTTACAGAGTCAAAAGAGTTGAAATTCGATTTATACAAATATATATCTACAAAAAGATTTCACTGTATTAATGTTTTCTAAAAAAGAACATTTAATACCTACTATTGATCAACATAGATATTGAAACGGAATAATAACAATTTGACGGGAAAAAGGAAAAGATTAAAAATTATAAAAGATATTACGCATTTCGTTAAAACGCTCACAAATGTCACGTTATATCGTTACATGTACTGTTTATTTCATATTTTAAATTCTTTAACAAATTATGCATGCTTTGTTGAAGATATCAAAAGAGAGAAAAAAGCGAAACTTACAAAAATTTATATGTATTTTTAAGCATTCTTGAATTGTTAAATTTACGTCAATAAATCATATCATATTATATCATAGAAATTTTAATTATATTATATCATAGAAATTTATATCATAGACACTAGCAAAATTGTAACATCTGTTCTATTTCACGACTTGCCATAAAATTATATTGTGCATAATTGATCACCATCAGTTGATAAAATATATTGCCTATTTTAGATCAAATGATCGAAATATTATGGCATATAACTTTATACGTTTATATTAAAAAATGTATAAATATCTTAATATTTTATCTGTCTCCATATTAATCATTAAATTTTTTTAAAATCTATAAATTCACTCAATAATTATTTATTAAATAAAAATTAAATTTATTTTGCCGTAAATAAATTTATTTTTATTATTCTGTAAATATTTTTAAATAGAGATATTTTTATGAATATTATTTCATAATTGATTTATCGAAATAATAAAATTTGAAATACACTGTTAACGAATCGTTTCCCCGTACGGAATAGAGATAAAATCAAGCATTATTGTGTATTCACTGTAAAAAAGGACATTCATGTATCATTCATGAGGCTCCCGAGGTCTGAATGAATGTATAACATGTTTAGGTTAGTGTTGTAGAAATCTTTGAGTTACATGATATATTACTTGGATTTGTTGACATATTTTAATATTACTGTCATTGTTATGCTAACTGAGATCATCCCTACTAATAATTTTAAATCATGACGATGATTAACCCTTTGCACTCGAGAGGTGACTGTTGCTCGTCTAATGATACTAACTTCAAACATTTTCAAATTCGAAATATTTACTAAGATTCGCCTATATTAAACGTCATTTAGTTTAGTTAAGTAATATACCTACTAAAATTTACATATATGACTATTTAACATCTGAGTCTCACTAATAAATAAACTAACTGAAGTCTGAAAATTTGCGACACTATCATTTGGTGACTAACAGTCACCTCTCGAGCGCAAAGGGTTAAATACGATCATTTAAGATATAATATTAAAATACGATCATTTATGCACGGTTTATCATTAAATTACTAAATAAGAAATGATTTTAAAGGAATTAAAGGCGTTCAAATACAATTTAACATTAAAGAAAATTAATGTAAAACCGATGTAGAACTTGAAGAGCAAAAGAAGGAATACCTTTTATTAAAGATTATTTTTTATTATGTTTTAAAAGATTGAAAATTGCAACATGTTGTTATCGTTATTCTATTAGTATATCGTTATATTATAAAACTGTTAGAATACTTTTAGTCTGTCGTAAAATTTAATACCAATCTCAATGCAAACATACGTTTATTCAATTTTAAACACTTCATGATTTATAAAGTTCTATGATGTTTCGAGAAACGAAGTAATCTTCACAAACGCTCAGGAAGCTATTATACATAAATTAACCCTTTGATGCATACGGGCATATGTATCGCTAACATTAAATCATTGCAAATCTGAATCTAAATTCTATTTCGTCAGAATAACTTATTGTGCATGGTATACAACATTTTTCCAGTAATATATCTTTATCATCACAAAAAAAATAGCGTAAAGTATAAATAACGTAACGATTATATATTGTTTAATATTTATAAATACAATACGGAGGGCATTACTCACTATTATAAGTATCAAATTATGTAATCAAACACGAGTATGCAATAAAAACTTTTGTATTATCAAACAATACTTACGCATATACTTAATTTTTTATTAAAATTTTAATGTTTTCAGTTAAAAATCCATCGGGAACTGATAAACTTATCGCTTCGAACCCTTAAAAATACAAAAAAAAAACGTTATCAGTTACCTAAAAGAAATTCAATTATTTGACAAAAGATTTATCAAAATTATAGTACCCTATATATATCACTCACACTATTGTAGTACTTGCTGTTTACTAAAACAGAAGTCAAATGTTATTAACCGTTTGAGTGCTGGTCGTCGATATATCGACGAACGGATATCTGTCGAAAAGTGCGTAGAGTCGATATATCGACAATCTTCTTGCATCTTTAGTTTGTCCACAAACATATTTGTGGACGGCAGTAAACTTTTTTTTTTCAACTTTTTGTTATATTTTTTCGTAGCATTGTTTTTATTTCGCGCTTAAATATATTTTTATGTCATAATGTGAAGTTTCTTGAATAAATAAAAAAAAGAAATAACAAAATATTTCAATATCTGACCAAGTTATGACTCTTTTTCAATGTCACAATTTTTCCTTTCTTTCACCTGTTTTTCACTACACACTTTTGGTACATATTATGAAAAGAGGCTCAGCACTAAAACGGTTAAAATATTATATGACTATTTGTAATTATTTTGTAAATAGGTACCAATAATAAATAAGGAATTATAAAAAAAATTGACAAATTATAAAGAAAAGTCCAATAAGTCGCGATAGATCTTGAAATCGATGCGACTTTAAAACTTACAATAAAAAAGAAAGATTCCTTTGTTTACTTTTACCGTGGTGGTAAATTAATTTCCAGATTGTCAGTCGTGGTAGCAAAATCAATTACTGGGCGGAAATAGTCGTTGCTCGTCCTCCATTCACATCAAACAGCATCTTCTAATAATAGCAATCTCTGCCTATTGCGGCAAGCGAAACACATTTGCAAAGAACTCTCCTTTAACCATTAAGGAATGTTTTCTCGTGGTTTCACGGTGCTGGGCATGATATTAATATGAATGAATCATAAGATGCTAAAAGGGGCTCGGCGAAGAGAAGCTCTGGGTTTCAAGGGAGTTCAAGAAGCAAATATACAAAAATTTGTTTTCAGTTATTGATGTAAACAGGTTTCGTAAATTACAAATGAATTTGTTTACTAAAAGGAAGTCATTAGGAAATGAAAATGTGTTTATTCTCGCAGTTAGCTGCGTTTTAATTTCATTTAATTGAAATTAAAATTAAGAAATTCGTGCAATGGAAGTATAATGGTTACAGAAAGTATTCGTACACTATAATTTTTATCGGATGTATTTAAGAATTAATAGAGATCAAGTTTATTAAATTCTTTAACATTACATAGTAATTTTACAGGAATTAAATATTGAGTCTGATAAAATATATATTTATTGGAAAGTTTGAATTTGTTCGAACATGTTTCATAGCTGGTATAGTGATATAATAATGGTACAACAATTAGTGACTTGTTTAGATACAACAGAATAGAACAATCGGAAATTATTTAAAGAGTTTATTCTGAACTACAACAAATCTTTAAAAAGAAGGAATATAAAATTGTATTCAAATTACATTTTATTTAGTTAATATTATACAGTTCTTCGAGTAATTATAATCTTGATTTTGTATTTTATTGCAATTCTGTAAGGAGATTATTCCGACTTGTATATTTTGATGAAATTATATAAAAATGAGGTAAAGTTAGAAGTAGAAGATTTTTTAAACAATTGAAGAGTAACAAAAATTAATGGCAAAAACAGAAATCTATATAATTAGATATGTATTACATAATTCATTTGTTGTGCATTTTACTAAACTTTGTAAAAACATGCACAAAATCAACTGCCAGATTCTCAAAATCGTACTCGTGTAAGATCTTTAAAACCATTTGAAGAGTGTTCCACAAAGATAACGGAAAGCTGCAAAAATAGTTGAGTATTGTTTTGAAAAAGTTTAACACTAGATTGCCGGATATTGGATATATACCTATTTTGCTAGAAACCAGTCAATTTGACTCAAACATGAAAGTTGAAGTTTAAAAAAAAAATAGAACTTTATTTTAAAGAAAATTTATTCAAAACAATGTTTATATATATATATTCTGTTTTGAAAATACATTATCCACAGATTTTTTTTATTACATTTAGCATAAACGTCCTTACTTCTATTCCTTTCATCTCATACTTGAACTCGACAAAATCATAAGTGAGTCAAATTGACTCACTCCGGCAATCTAGTGTTAATAAGAAAAAGGTACACAAATATTTGGTATATTTTAATTTTTTTAATCTTTTAAATTTCTGAAAACGTCATATTCCAATAGATCTTTACAATGAGAAATAAATAGAAATAACGTGCTTCGATTAAGCTCATATTTTTATTCAGGATCATTATTTACTTGATGTACAGTGAAGATTTCAGTTAGTGTTATAAAAAAATGTTTTCAACAAAAGTTCATCGATAATCCTATGACAACAAATGGCAATAGTAAGAAAAGATAAAAAACTGTATATTTGATAAAAAATTAAGGTCACCTTAAATTTTTTCAGTAAAACTGTATTTTTATTTTACATCAACCGATGCAACCTTCTTCAAAAAGTACTAATGGTCTTGAGTAGAAAATCAAATACTTTTGAAGTTATTAATTTTGTCCCGAATGCCTGTATATTCGACGCAGTGTGCGTTGGGCCTTTCGAAAGTCTCTTATTTACAGTAGCGGACAAAAGATTAAAACTAAAGAGTCAGCGAAATTAAACAGACTAATTTATGAGGAATAGCATGATAAACAAAATTTGCATTCCGTGCTAATCAATAAATAGTGTTCTACTATAATAACAATAAAAAGGAAGACTAAAGAGTCAACGAAATTAGACTGACTAATTTATAAAGAATAGCATGATAAATAAAATTTGCATTTCGTGCTAATCAATAAATAGTGTTCTACTATAATAACAATAAAAACGAAGACTAAAGAGTCAACGAAATTAAACTGACTAATTTATAAGGAATAGCATGATAAATAAAATTTGCATTTCGTGCTAATCAATAAATAGTGTTCCACCATAATAACAATAAAAATAAATGTACAGGCAATATTTGCAGACCATAAACCTGTGTCCTACATTGTCCTCTCGTCTTAACACTATTCCTATTGACACTTCACGTATACCTATTCCTACCACGACATTCCCACGTGAGACAGATTACAAATTTTTCTCAAAAAATAAACAATGAAAAAAGAAGTGAATATTGAAAAATATATGATACGTATATTTGAGGAAAAGTCTGTAGGTTAAAGGCGATACAATTATGTTGTATATATGAAATTCTAATTGAAATGTTAAAAACGGTCATTTGACCGGTCGTGGTAGGAATAGTGTTAAACTTTTGTCCACTACTGTATGATACACGCTTAGCTATTGAGGAATCACGATGGACACGAGATTAAAGTTATTGTACCTCTACGGACGTTAAGAGGTTAAAATTAAAAGGTTAAAATTGCTTAAACCCCAAAAATAGCATTACGGACACGCTCATGTCATAAATGTACCAAGAAAAACTTCCGATTTTTGTTCCGTACTACGGAACAACTTGGTTTCAGGTTCGATACTTATGACACTTACTACAGTGTGCGACAAAATGATAGCATAACATATGATTTTTAGTGTTTCTTGAATCTAACGTAATGTATACAAGTTTGTACATGCAGTTTTGTATGCAGTATCTTTTTTTTAATAATACAGACAAAGATTAACCACAGGTTATATTTTTTACGGGAAATTTAACCTTTTTGTGAAAACTAGGTGCGACAAAATGATAGCGCAGGTAGGAAAAAAGAGATCAATAAGACTTCATTGTTTGGGATGGCAAAGATTTCTTATACATATTCACGTGTTGAATTTAAATCTGATTCCGAAAGTAGCCGGCTGCATTAAGTTTGGAAGATAAATGGATAGAAGGTACGGATTTTCCCTATATTTACGTTGATATTCCATAGATAGTAACATTTGTCCAATATTTTCGTAAATAGCACCTTATAGTATTAACCCTTTGGCCTATAACCACGAGTCTGACTCGTGGTAAAAAGTTTGTGCCATAAACAAAAGCCACGAGTCAAACTCGTGGTGTGGAATTTGTGTCATAAACAAAAGTCACGAGTCAAACTCGTGGTGTGAAATTTGTGCATAAGATTCCGCGTATTATTATTAGAACAAGCAATTGGAGTTATTCCACATCGAATATTTTTCCTTTGATTATGATTACACCCTAGACGTCTTAAAATTACTATTTGTACCTAAACATTGTTTATTATCTCACAATTCCTTTCGTTGCACTGAAATATTGGGTTGGCAACTAAATGATTGCGGATTTTGTCCATAGATGGTTTTAGCACATTCTTTCGTTTCGTCAACGTGTTCAAAGCACCTAAACTGTATTGTTTCCTTGTTGTTTAAACTTCCATCATTAATTAGTAAGACAATTTTATCGATTATTTATTTAGTTTCGTTTTTATCCCAATTTAAAGATGGAAGAAGAAAACGCGCATTTCAGACATATTTTATTGTATTATTTCTGAAAAGGCAGGAACACATTGCAAGCGTACAAGAAGTTGTATGGGAATGAAGCCTTAAAGAAAGGCTTTATTTATTTATTTTATTCCATTCAGTACTACTTGAATGATACAATTTTTAATGATGCTGATAATGTAAAATCTCATTTAATTCAGTATTTTGCTGGTAAAAATTAGAAGTTTTATGAACATGGAATTATGACACTGTCTAAAAGATGGCAAAAGGTCATCGACAAAAACGGACAATACCTAATTTAATAAAGTCATATTTTTAAGTAAAAATTTTGAATTTTCATTCTTATTTAAAATCCGCAATCACTTAGTTGCCAACCCAATATATGTCATGAAAAATATACGTTTTGCGCCAGTCGGGTACACGACTGAACAGTTGAATGGCACGGCGCACGACCGACTTTCTTGTTTACTATAGCTCGCAAAATTGGCAAATATCGTGTAGGCCAAGGGGTTAACCTTCCCCTATAAAGTCAAATTTGACTTTTAACACGTTCAACAACTAACTAACTAACAAGCTTAAGACGAGTGGACAATGTAGAATATAGTTTTATGGTCTGCAAGTATTGTCTGTACATTCATTTTTATTATTATTATGATAGAACACTATTTACTAATTAGCATAGAATACAAATTTTATTAATACTGTTATTTCTGATTAATTATTAATTTAATACGTTCGCCGCCCAGCGTGATTCGGCTGAGTTTCTTGCTGGGTCCAAATCCGATTGCATAGAAAACTGGGGTAAAAAAATATAAAAACAGCAAAAATTTTAACTTTTTATTTTTATTTTATGTATTTTATATTTATGTATACTATACTTCAATGCTTGTTCCATTGAATTTCTTTTAAAATTCCAATTTAAAATCCTATTTAATTTTAAGAAAAAGAGCGTCATCCATATTTGTGTGACGTGGCGACGAACGTGTTAATTGTACAATATTCTGTTGTCGAGATATACCGCTTTGAAATTACTCGAAAAACACTGTAAATCATAGGCGGTGCTATCATTTTGTCGCGCACTGTACTAGGGCATGCAACTATTGAAAAACGTAATTCTATTATTTTAAATAGAAGTAAAGATTTATTAAAATCACTTTTACACAGTATATAATTGTTATATAAATACATTAATTAAACAGTTATGGGTGGTTAGATATACAAATTCTGTTTTGATATTGCATCGTTAACAACATAGCAGTATTTTGAATTGGTATGTAAAAAATAATATAGTTTAAATACTTGCCCGAGTTGAATATTCATGTTCTTTTAAAAGATTTATATATTGGCGTCTTATTTTGTGTATAAAAATTTCTAGCTTCAACAATCAACTGAAAACTATTTTATTAGATATTCTTATCAAATGTTATATATTTTCGTACATTGACTCGATTTACTACATTTAAGGAACAAAAACACGATGGCTACGCATATCGAACATCATAGACTATTTTAATTAATTTTTATTGTATCTTATACTATTTAAGTGCTATATTTCGTATAGTTCTATTCAATGCCGATCTAACAAATGCATATTCCCATTTTTTGATAACATGAGTTGCTCAAATTATATCCCTTCAACTCTTCACAATTTTTAACATTAACAAGTTCATTTTTTCAAAACGTTTATATAGGATTTTTTTTTGTTTAATAACATATATTCTACACGACTGTAATATTTATAGGTCGATAATTTCTTCTGAGGTCGTTGCACTCAAATACCAATTATTCTAAGAATATACTAGCACTAAGAATACTCTACAATTGCTCCCGTGAACATCACATCTCACTATATACCTAGTATAGTTAATTTGTTTATCCGTTTATTTTAACTACATTAACGGCTTATTTTAGAGATTAAAATTGTCATGGTATTGCGCACGGTATGAGGATCGATAAAATGAATGGATGAACAATGAAGAGATTTATTGCGTCTACTTTGCCTATGTATGTTAACGCTAACATTCGAAAATCGCTAATACCAATATTTTCATAATTATTGTTAATATTAACTGGATCGCGTCATTAAAGTACGAAAAAAGTACTTTCTTGCATTAACCCTTTCACAGTTTAACACGGCAGAGATTCGGGCAAACCATCATCAGTTACAGTAGCGTAAGTCTCGTGACTTAAACTGTATCACAGTAGTATAATTAATAAAAGTTATTGCAGAGAAATCGTTAAAATTACGAGTGTGTGTTTCTGATCTGGTGCAAAGAATGCAAGAGGTTCTGATAAGAGAATAATCACCTTTTAAGCTGCTCTCTACGTATTGTTCGCCATTTTATTACGCTGTGAAAGGGTTAATGAGCAGAATACCACACAGCAGTGTACAATTACTGTTTGCATTTTAGGATATCAAATTTAGGTATTCTATCCCGAAATTTGTATCAATTATTATTGACTTTGCAGATTAATTTTTCACGTTACATTGTAAATTACAAATTAGCATAAATTATAGTACTTACGTTCAACGAATCAAGTCAGTGCACATAAACAAACATTCACATGTAAAGCATGTGAAAGATGCAGTAGTTCCAGTTGTTAGTTGACAAACATTAGTTAATTGTTGACGTTCAAAGATTATTGAATCGTTATCACGTTATTTGCATTAACATTTGTAACGAATGATTTTACGGTTTAGTGAACAAATTGACATTCAGACAATTAGATTACTATTTCATAATTCCACGTATTTGCTTGCAGCTATTAACCCCATGACATACAAGTAAAATGGAATTTGATGCGTCAGAAAAATATAATTATTATTATATAATAATTAATTTGGTTCAACTGTAAACAGTTATGCGCAAGCTTAGAAACAGAACATTTTATTTCGAAATTTACATTGCTATATAATATTCAATCAAGTTGAGATATAATGTTAGTGGACAATAATTAAGTAACATTATAAAATAATAAATTAGTAGTTCTGTAAAGTATGAAACATTTCAAAACATCTTGACGTCTCCCAGACTGTAAGTCTACAATGGCACGTGAAATGAATAACGTCTCTCAGACGTCATTGTATGTCAAGGGGTTAACTTTACTGATTTGAAGCATCTTAGAACCTTATTTGGTAACAGAATACTCAATAATAAGCTGTTTATGCATCTCATATTTCTCAGTTTATTTTAATTATTTTAATAGTTTACCTTTGTTTTTGCGTGTTTAAGATAAAATTGAACTTTGCCTAGTGACTTACTTAATTTACGTAAATAATTAGTTTAGTCACCGAAATAAAACATAGAATGTTATGCATTTTTCAATTTTGATTAAAAGAGTAACGTACACTCACATTACTTAATGAATTAGGAATTCAATCGGAATTCACACATTGTCGTTAACATACATACACGTATACACAAAGCAGTAATTTTAAACTGAAATTATATATCATTTGTAGCTTACTTAACCAGATGTTATGAATGAAATATTATATGGTACATGTATAGTAGGTCTATTGCTGATATGTGAAATTTCTTCTCGAAATACTCTCCTTCTTTGGTTTATAACTTTTACAGAAACGTTACTACTTTCAGCGTAGTAATAGCATTTCTTTCCAATCATCCTTCTTACTGAAGCTTTTTCCTTTGCTCTACTTGTTCATTAATAGAAATTAAAGTTCTCATATCTTCCACAACATCATATTATTGCCGATGAATTGTTCAGGTTTCGATGAAATTATAAACCTTAAAACCATTTCTTTTCGATCATCCTTTTTGCTGAAGCTTTTTCCTTTGCTCCACTTTAACAGAAATTAAAGTTCTCATATCTTCCATAAGATCTTCGTATTATTGCCAGTAAATTATATAGGTTTCAATGAAATTATAAACTTTAAAATAATATGCAATAATTGTTCCAACGCTTGTTGTTATAAAATCACAATATACATTAAGACACAATAAACAACAATTTGTGCTGTTAACACGAATCATGATTGTATTATTCTTTTCACAATATTTCGCGTTTTAAAGAAACATTATAGTTTTCAGTTTGTGTTTAAATGCAAATGCCTCTTGAAAGCAATAAAACACAGATGACATGCAAATTGCAATGGCTTTGCTGTGCGACATTTAATGTATTCCTACGGAAACAACCGTGATAAATAAATGCATTATGAGCAAATGACAATCAGTTTATACGAGAAACAATAGAATAGTTAGTACCATCGGTACATTAAACTTCTCTTTCCTACTGAACTTTTAATAATAATTATTCGTTCATTGAATCCACTTCAACGTCATTTTTGAAAGAATGTCATTTTTATCAGAGTAAATTTGAAATGGTGTTAATACGTGTTAATAGATATATTATTTTCCTAGTGTTACCTAAAAGTTCGATTTCTGGAAAAATAGTTAGTATCTTACTTTATAAATCTCTTCTTATCTCTTGCGAAGTAACAAGTGTCTTCTTTTTTTAACCCTTTCGGTGCTTGGGTTTGTAATTAATTATTTCTACGCGAAAAGGACATAAGATTTTCGATCTTCGATTTTAACACTAGATTGCCGGATGTTGGGTGTATCCCTATTTTGCCTGGAACGAGTCAATTTGACTCAAACATGAAAATTGAAATTTTTCAAAAAAATAAAACTTTATTTTAAAGAAAATTTATTCAAAACAATGTTTATATATATATTCTGTTTTTAAAATACATTATCCACAGATTTTTTTTATTATATTTAGCAGAAACACCTTTACTTCTATTTCTTTCATTTCATACTTGAACTTGACAAAATCATAAGTGAGTCAAATTGATTCACTCCGGCAATCTGGTGTCAACGTCATTACAGCAAATTTTGTACAATATATTTTAGTTAGGTTTGCAATATATTCGAGCTCGTGAATTTTCTGAAATAATTCTTTTAACCGGAATATCGTGTCCGAAAGAGTTAAGTGTAATATTGCCAAAATATATTTCTCATCTTAGAATCATTCTTCGTTGAATCGGACGCTTTCGGGTCAATATTTATGCTACAAAGATTGGTTCTGTTCAAGTTGTACAAATTGTGCTTCATTAGGAAGCGTTTCATTCAGTGTGCTGTAATTTTTAAAGTTTGCTTAGGTCAATTAAATATTTCTTTAACACAAATAATTCATTAATAATTTTTTTTTATATCATTCATCATTTTCTTAACACTTTTTTCATGTAATCGAATACAAGATACGCCTTGTAAGAATAATTATAATCATTTCAAACAAAATGGATAGTGAAATTGAGTTATGTGTATCAAAATAGGTTATATGTATTCAATATTTTTGTTAAGAAGCGTTTTTATTGTAAAATATGAATGACATATCAAAATCGTCTGATTCAATTTAGAATACGTCTGTAGGAAAATATTATTTTGATTTATTCTCTAATCCTTTGTTTTACATAAACTACCTTAATAATACCTGTTTTCACCCCCTTAATAGTAAAACGAAAGTTTTATTTTACTATTTTTTACTGATATTATTGTTTTGAAATATTTAATCTTGTAGGTAATTTAGGGAAGATTTTATTTGTGCTTTTTTCGTTTGTATTTAACAAACATTTTTCGGATACTTCTATTGAAAAGCCTCAAAATTAAAACAGCTGCTAAACTTTCGCTAAATTTTCAAGTAACTCTGTGAAATATTCTATGAATATTGTTATACGAGATACAGTAGCGGACAAAAATTTAAGACCAAAGGGTCAAAGAAAGTGAATAAATTAATTAATAAAAAATAAGAGTATAAATAAAATTTGAATTCTATGCTAATCAATAAATAGTGTTCTACCATAATGACAATAAAAATGAATAGATGAACAATATTTGCGAACCATAAAATTATGTTTTACATTGTCCTGCCGTCTTAAACTTTTGTCCGCTACTGTATCTACTTACAGTACACAGTTTATAAAAAACGATTGTGCTTTTGATACTAATATATTGGATTTTCAAGCAATTTTCATTAGAAAAGTGAAACGTATCGTTTCTAATCAAGTTTTTCTGTTCATAATAAGTAGTAGTTGTAGTAACGAACAGAACTATAAAAAATTCATAAAATACATTTTATGTAAGACAATATTATTCTCTAAAATTTTTTTAATTAATTTTATATACGTAAAACCAACTTACGTAGTTCTAATTTAATTTTCATTTAGTATTGTACCACTAAAATTTTCATTTTCTTATCTTAATGACAATAGTTCAATCAGTTAAGCAGCTGTTGAAATGTAAAATTATTAAAAAACAGAATATAATTTATTGCATATTTTAAAAAAGCTTATGAAAAATAAATTATGAATAATTTATAAATATTTATTATTAAAGGAACATTATTGAATTTTATCTTAATTATATTGTTCATTTATAAGATTTATATTAATTCTGTTCAGAAATACATCGTTTATATCTATTAATAGTTTTCTAAATTATAATGATATAGATATAAAACATTTTCAGTAGTAATAAAATATTTTTGTTTGTAGAACATTCCTTATTCCAACAAAATAATTCCTTTGTTTTTACCTACACATTTATAAATATTTTAAATTTTCACTGTCACTCACGGTTCTACATATTCGTGTGTCATATTTTCAGTATGCAAATTATTTCAAATTAAATTCAAGTAGTAGACATGCTATCGTTTATGTCATTTCCTTATGTAATAGACAATCAGTGGAAAATTTAATAATGAATCATTAGCTTAAGAATAAATATTACATAATACATTTGCTTTCTCTCATTTAAATGAAGTATTATTCTTTTTTTCTGTATAAACAATATGTACTTAATATACTCTTAGTTTTACTTAACAATCCATTTTTAAGAAGCAACAAGTAGATGAACTTAATTCATTCTTATCAAAATAAGGAATAACTTGTGATAGTATAAGTAATCAGATTATATTTTCATAAAATTTTAACAACGCAAAGCGTGATTTATGCAGGTTGTCGTGTATTCAGTGGTACAAATGGTAAATAGATAATTCTATGTGAAAAGCTGAATTGAAAATGCAGAGTAAAGTTTTCTCGTTTGAAGTTTTGTTTTCGAAAATATTGAATTTGAAAAGCCCTCAAACATGCTTGTGCTGCATTAAGTTTCGTATTAAGTAAATCACTTTAAGCAATTCAATGGATTATTGCTTTTTTTGATGTACTAAAGCGACCTTGCGAATATTTATCTTGCAATAGAGAGATACGATGGCAATAGCGGCAGAAGCATTAAATAATCAAGACTTAGGCTACCGTCCATAAGTATCTAGACACTCCAAGTAATTCCAATAAATAGTACAATTATTAACCCTATAATATTATAAAATAACCAATTTTTTAAGATAAAATTTATGTTAGTCGAACGCTTTGATATTGGCAAGAACTTAGAATGCATAATGCAAATTTCTATGTATAATAATTTCAAGCTTGATACCTTCGAATCATCTCTGTGTACATTATTTATTCTTAAATATTGCTTATATTGTTCAATAGTGGCATAACATTTTTAAAACAGCATGAGAAATAGAGAAAATTATAGTATCAAGATGTTTAAATCAAGTCTGTAAACATGTGCGGTGGTTTATAAAATTGAATAAATACTTTCCTTCACGATACATATTTTTCAACTGTTTTGTATATGTAATCGTTAGTTATAAATTGCATTAACACGTTCGCGGACTGTAAAAAGCTCCGTAAGGTGCAAAAATAGACACGCGATTTTTTTCTAAATAAATTGTGAAATCTGATATATGATTAGACACATTTTGTAAGAGTAGTCAGAATATCACATTTTAACTGTTGTATTCAATTAATGCTATAGCATCCACGACAATATTTGAATCAAGGTTATATAAAATTAAATCAATAATAATTGGTTTAAAAATTTGAATGTTATAGCATCCACGACAATATTTGAATCAAGGTTATATAAAATTAAATCAATAATAATTGGTTTTAAAATTTGAATGCTGTAGCATCCACAACAATATTTGAATCAAGGTTATGTAGAATCAAATCAACAATAATTGGTTTTAAAATTTGAATGCTATAGCATCCACGACAATATTTGAATCAAGGTTATATAAAATTAAATCAATAATAATTGGTTTAAAAATTTAAATGCTATAGCATCCACGACAATATTTGAATTAAGGTTATATAGAATTAAATCAATAATAATTGGTTTAAAAATTTAAATGTTATAGCATCCACGACAATATTTGAATCAAGGTTATATAAAATTAAATCAATAATAATTGGTTTTAAAATTTTAATGCTATAGCATCCACGACAATATTTGAATTAAGGTTATATAGAATTAAATCAATAATAATTGGTTTTAAAATTTGAATGTTATAGCATCCACGTCATTTTGTATCACAATAAAAATGAATGCTATAGCATTAACGTCCGCGAACGTGTTAAAAAGTTAAAAATTTTATAAAATTCAAAAAGAAATATCTGTCAGAAAAATAGATAAATAGCAAACTTTAAGATAGGTTTAGACTTAACCATTTCAGTAATTTTGAGAGTTACTACAAGTGTCGAGATACTTTCATAGAGTAGTAGGTGTGCATACGCTAAAATGATGCATTAAACATACCATGGTAATTCTGTTTGTCTTCTTTCCTCTCTCATTTTCTCCCATATAAGTACTATCGCTCTGTCTGAAGTTTAATTTGAAATGATCGATCATGTTTTCGAAGGTTTCAAGTCTAGCAAGCTGAAAACTGGCACTGTAATTCTTTTACTGTCAAAAACACTTTTGTATTACTTAATTAAAAACTTTATGAAACGCTACCTGCAAGTTCGATAGTATGTATCGTTACTTATCGAAATGCATAATTCTATTTTAGCGAAATTCAGCTTTGTTTTATGTACAACTTTACCATCTCTTAAACACAACGTCTTACTGTACCAAGAACGTTACCAAACTCAATATAGCCGTTTTAACTGTCTTAATCGCGTCTTTATAAATATAAATTGTATGAATCTTTTATAAATTAGAAAATCTTTATAAATTATAAATGTATTTCCTAACCTTCTCGGATCACATCATACTGTTAAGCGAGATACATGTGGTGTATGCCAACTCATAATATTGTTTTTTGTTAAGACAACGCTAGGTACTCATCCTCCATAAATCAAACTCCAGTAAACATCCCAAAATCCTTTCTGCAATAACCAATGATCTCATTTTTACGAGTTAGCTCTGAACCTTGCCCTTAACGCCTCATTCCTCACTGACCACCGACCCAAGATAACTCCTATTTCTCTATTTTAAGTTTATAAAAGCCACGAATTCTCCCCTAGAAAAAAAGAACAGTTTGCACTGTCTTAGGGTGTTTGTCTACACCATAGACACGCAAATACACTCCGATTATAAAATAAAAGCTTTTGATCTTTTTATTTTGATCGGCGTTGCATTTTTTATTATACACAATAACCTGCAACCTACGGTGGAATACAATACATGTCGAATTTTATTAAATTCTTAATGTTTAACGTTATTAATTATTACTATCTTTGTTATTAATGTATACTAAATCATGACTAAACTCGTATATGAATAACTGAACGAATGAACAATTGTTAGATTTCGCTAAGCAGCTGATGTGTCAATCTAAATTTTCAAATCCAATCTTTTTAAAAAATAAAACCTCAAACGAAGAAATGTTATTTTATATCTACAATTCTTCTTTTCTTTTCACAGTTGTACCACGAATTACAGGATACTTCGTATATTTGAAGTAAACGTTTGATTCATTACACACGAATAAAATACTCGCGAATACAGTAACGGACAAAAGTTTAAGACCAAAAGGTAAAAGAAAATAAATTAATTAATTAATAAGAAATAACAGTATAAATAAAATTTGTATTCTATGCTAATCAATAAATAGTGTTCTACCATAATGACAATAAAAATGGATAGATAAACAATATTTGCGAACCATAAAATTATGTTTTACATTGTCCTGTAGTCTTAAACTTTTGTCCGTTACCGTATACTGATTCTGTTGTTCCTTACTGAAGAAAAACTGTCAATTTATCCATGCACCCGATGTCGAATCGTGCGATCTTGGTCTTGTTACACACATGTAGCCTTGTACCCAAACACAACGTCAGGAGTTTTGCTGCAGCACGGTTGATCTTGCAAATAATAGGTAGTCTTCTTTCCTTTGGGCGTGCACTTAGCGAAAATCTCCTGCTTTTCGTTATCGTTCTCCGTTTCCAGCGCCGCGGAATTTTCCTTATCGACTTTTTCCATGTCACCGATGCTCGAACGACGTTCCATATACGAGCCTCTCGCGGTTTCTTCATCTTTCTCCAAGAAATTGCACATGCTAACCCTTCGTTCCCGCAGCAAGGACTTGCCCAAGGAACAGTTGGGTCTGGGAAAAACTTCCGTCCTATCAAAATGGTACGCGCTACCCACGCGATCTCTTTGCAGCGGTCTCGCTAACACATTCATCCTGTCGAACTGACAAATACTCCCGCTTCGATCTCTCTGTAATGGCCGTGCGAGAACGTCCATCCTGTCGAACTGGCATATACTCATTCCGCGGTCCCGCTGCCATTGCTTGGGCGAAGCATCGAAATGACAGATGCTCATCCCTCTGTTTCTGAAAGCAGTAGTAGCAGTGGTGGTGGTGGTGGTGGTAGTAGTAGTAGTAGTAGTAGGCTTGGTTGTTTCGGTTCTGTCCAACTGACAGACACTGGTCCTTCGTTCGCGTTGCAACAGTTTCGTGGACTCGTTGATCGGTTTGAAGTGTTTCAACGCTTCTTGTTCGCTGGTCGAATCCAGCGTGTTGTTCTCCGAGAGTATCAAGAATTGAAGATCGAGGGCGCTTTTGGTGCGACGGGGTGTACCCTGGCCACCTGGGAGAAAGGACGCGCTTGGGCCGATGAACACGCTGTTTTGTCTTGACCGCATCTGACCGGGGCCACAGTTTAATTCGTGGCCCGCCGGGTAGTCCCCGCAGAGGATATTGCATTTCGAGTACGTGCGCCGGTTCTGTGAACAGACGAACCAATGGTTTGCGAATCAATTTCGTTCACGATTGAACGGGGGATCTTTAGAACGGTTAAATGAATCCGCGTGACTTTGTGTCTAGTGGCAGTGCGAGTCGTTTAGCAGAGAATTGCGACGATTTATCGTCGAGGAAGGAGGTAAAGGTGCGGATTTAACCAGAATGGTATACAGGTAATCCTCCTATAACATTGTAAATAGGTTCCTAGAAAATGTCGTGTTGTGTGAAACCGTGTTATATGAGACCTAAGCCAGTTTAAAAATGGGGGTTACGTTCCGAAAACTTATTAAGAACAATTTTTTTTTTATTCTACATAAACAATTTAATTTTTATTAAAAATATGAATGCATGTACAATACAAAACAAAAAATAACAAAAATATTAGTTTAATTTAATAAATTTCTTCGTCGCCACTGCTCAGTATATTCGTGGGACAATGTTTTTTCGATGGAATGATATCGCCTTCACTTTCAGAACTTTTTTCTTCATTTAAAGTTCTTGCACGTTCCTCCCTCTTAAAAAATTCTGTAATTTCACTTTGCTTGTTGGTTCTTATCAGGTCATCGTAAATTTATCGGTATGGAGCTAAACAGTTTTGCAACTACCTTTTGAATTTTCGACTTCTTTCAGCGGAAGCATCTGCCTTCAAAAAAAATAAATCGAAATTTTTAGCTAAGCTTAGGCCTTCTTGTAATTTTTTTAATGTTAAATTATTAACTCAAACGGTTAAGTCGGCAATGCTCGCTTATACTAAAAGTACAGTGTTGTACAAAGATTTTTTCAATTTTCTTATAGTGTTAGAGCGAAACCGTGTTATAGGATGCCGTGTTGTAAAAGGGTTCCCGCAGTTTATAAATCGTGTTATGGGATACCGTATTGTAGGAGGGCTACCTGTACTTGAAAAATGTAGTTCAAGGTTACAGTGATGAAAACACGTATGCATAATATATGTGTAGTATTGTAGTTTTAGGATCTAGCGTAGTTTTAAGAACAGAGACCGGATAAGTGAAAGTGAAGGTCGACTAAATGAAAGCCAGGACCGTTGAAAAAAAACTGTTGGCGATAAATAATTCACCAATGGGTCGGTAATGCTTTAGCAAGCGCTGGATTGTAAAAGGGAAGGCTTAGGATTTTCTTATAGGAAAAGAGTCATGAGAGTTGAACGAAAAGTCGAATTGCAGAGTTGTATCGAGTTGAGAATTGTGTTGTGAGTAATTATTTATTTAATTATTTATTTAATTGTTATTTATAATTTAAGAGTTACTTTATACTTCTTCTATTAATCCTAAATAATCATAAGACTTTCTATACATGTAACGATTATTGTCATATATGGCTGTTTCATTAATTGCTGTTTTCTACAGATACCGAATTGGACATTTTACTTTTATACGTTAGATATGAATTTGATATATTTGTGAACACGATAATGGAGATATTTATATTTTCTTTTTATGCTCCTCTGTTGGTACTTGTTATCCAAGTTTCAAGCAATTTAACATTTACGTAGAAAATAGTAACGTTAATTATAACGTATAATAGAATAATAACGTTACTCGTTAAGTATAGTATCATGAGCAGTAACATAAAATAATAATAAAGCAGCTAGGAAACATGTTATCAAGTAGAGATATATCTAAAAGTTCTTATTTTCAAATCTAGTTTGATCATCACGTTTAATTATATTTACAAGCTTATCTGATTGCAAATTTTAACAAGATTATAATAAAAATATTTAAACCATACATGCTATTAATTTACCACTGTTAAGATAAATGCAACATATAAATGTGCAACTGAAACTATTATAGGATGTGTATTCAAATTAAACTTTGATTATTACATCTTCAAAACCAAGTTTTTATGTTTCTGTCTTTCATGAATTCTAAATTGTGACACGAAACCGTATTTCTATAGAGATAAACATTACGTTAATTGCTTCCCCATAAAAGATTCTTACGATAGAGGTGAAGGAAATGCATCGATAAATTTTGGGCATCAGCCACAGTACCATTTGAACGTTCCTGACTGTGAAACAAGGATGTATGCTACATAACTCTCGGACGGCAGTTGCACGTATGGATAATATACTGTACAGGCTTCATGGAACACGAATAGAGCATATAATTTGGAGATTTCCCCGATAATATCCAGTGAACTTTCTATCTAGGATTTAGGGATGTGTTCGTAAACTGGAATTAAAACACTAGTACTAACAAAAGATAAACTATCTGTCGGATTTTTCCACGGAATTACCGTTGGAAAGACATAGTATTTTTCCGTAAAATAGCCGTTATAAAGATGACACGTTTCGATAGTCGATTGTTTCAGGTAAACGTGTTGCGACCTGCAAATTTGACGGCAGTCGTTTTTTGCGCTCCTGAGAAGAACAATAGCGGAAAGCAGTGCCGCTCGGATTCTTGTTCTTTTTCTTCTATGTGTGTTTAAATCGTTAAATCGTTAACTTTCTCGTTTATAAGACTCGTGTTTTCCCCTTCACCCTCATATCCTACACTATCTTTATTACTAGTTAGAAAAACAAAACGTCTCTAAGAAATGATTCCGATTACCCGATGAGAACCGCAAAAGTGCGCGACGAGGCGGCTAGCTGCTGACTAATTTCGAATGTCCACTTTCTGACTACCCCCGAAAAGGGACACGACATACAGTGGCTCCAAAAAGTATTCGTACACTATGTCACAAATAAATTCGTTTAACCCTGAAATCTTGAGTCTGATAGAAATATTTGATAAAATTTTGTGGGTATGTAGATCGTAATGGTATACGTATGAATTAATCTCTTCTTTTCATTTAACACGTTGAATGCCACGCCAGTTTTACAGGGTTCGCCCGTGGCGCCACGATGAATTTTCTATTATACGATACATACACTGTTGAAATATTACCTATGTCCTGTTGCGAACCTTTTCTGATTGAAATGATGATTAGGAACTGTTAGTAGGCGAAATTTACCTGATCGTTATATTCACAGATATTTAAACGACAATTTTGATAATGACGGTTCCTCAGCGCCGGGCTATCAGACTTTATTGCATGCCGTGATAATATACTTCAATTAACGAGACTTTTAGGTGACCCCCTGGGGTCTAGGATTTTATCAGATACACTCCGAAACCACCCCTTGTGTGGACTGTACCTTCCCACTCCAAGGATGACCGACGAATCATCTTGTCCTTGGAGTGGTGCCCGCCCAGCCAAGGGCATGTATATATTAGCGCTTGGCAGGCGAAAAACAGAGCCTTTTTTAGTCGATCATTCATTTAAAACGTACCATTTTTTCGACTTGCAATAGCCATCATATACCATACAACATTTAATATAAAGTTTCAAGTGTTTCTAGTCACTACACCGGCATTATAATTATTATACAGTCCACTTATACATAATTAGTCGCACAAAGTTAATTCGGCGTGCGACGTACGAGTTTAACTACACTAATACTGACTGTGGAAAACGCGTACACGACAACCTACAATAAATATGTGTAACTACTTTTAGATATTTTTTACTGCATTCATTTCTCCACGCCATTGCATTAACGACATTAATAAATAATGAAAAATTGATAAGTATTGACATTTGTCCAAATTATGTATTTCTATCAATCTGAGCGCGCCGGTCACCGGTGACCCCCATGGCATTCAACGTATTAAATGCCATTTTAAAGGGGTGAAACCAGCGTTTAAGTTTCTGAATTTTCTCTAATTTTTTAAAGATAACTTTGTAATGGTACTTGATGAAGCAAAACCTTTCAAATAGAAAATGTTCAATTTTTAATACTCTATCGCCTTGCCATAAAAAAAGAACACAGTGAAGCTTGTATTCAAAGCGTGAACAATCGTTGAAACTTGGAGATTCGTTATCAGCCCTCTTAAAAGATATTTTTCCGCCGAAAAAATTGCTCCACGCAGGACACACCATGCTCTGTACACACATAAAGTTTCCTTGAAATCAGAATTTCAACAGTAGATGAATTTCCTTATAATACAGTGTACGAATACTTTTTGGAGCCGCTGTATGTGATTGTTACGGAAAAGAGAGGAAGACAGTGAGAAGGAAAAGGAATGAAAAGTGGTATTTCGTCCGGGGTCTGCTGGCGGACTCATCAGTGAGACTTATCTGGGAGGCCCATGCCTTAGACACAGGAATAGGAAAGATCTGCCACTGATTTAGACAGAATTGCACGGGTTCACGGAATATATACAAAAATAATCTATACGTATAAAAAAACATGTTCTGACTGACTGACTGATTCATCATCGCAGAGTCTAAACTACTGAAGCTAGGAACATGACATTTGGACAATAGGTTCCTTTTTTTGATATTTCACCTCTAAGGGAGTTAAATATGGGTTGAAAGGTTGTTTAAAAATCCGCAGGCAACGGCTAGTACTTAATATTCTTTTTAATTATGGCAATGCAAGTTTAATCCTTCGATCTCATAGTTTTTTTTGGCGACTATTCGCATTAGCATTATTCAGTGCTATAACAGTGTGACAAAGTTAACCCCTTGAACTATTTTGACGAGTCTGATTCGTGATGAAAATTTTAGGCCAAACATGAATGTCACGAGTCGGACTCGTTGTTCAGTTCCAGACCAAACATGAATATCACGAGCTTGACTCGTACTCGACATTTCAGACCGAACATGAATATCACGAGTCTGACTCGTGGTCTTAATTTCGGGCAAAGTTGATATTTAATTGTTTATTTATATTGTGTCTTTCAGTTTTAAGTTTAATATTAGTGAGATAATCAGTAAACTTATTTGAGTTCAAATACTACTACCGCGGGTTTGCTTTTACATATTTTTATTTCGTTACTAATTAATTATATTATTATTACTTATTCAGAATTTGTTTTAATCTTATGTGATAATTAAAGTATATATAAAAGTTTTTGATTCAAATTCATTTGAATTTCACAAGAGTTCCATCGCGTAGATAAGATGGGTCTCAAGTTTCGGCACGCACGCTCCACCGCTCGTCCTTCACCGTGACAATTGAGGCAGCCGCGTTTGGCCTGACTTTTTCCGAGGTTCCGGGTAGTGCAAGGGGTTAAAATTAAATTGCGGATTTGTATATAGATTTTCTTGTTAAACCTTTTCAATATCATAACCTGAAGGTACTGTACTTCAGATATTTTGTACTTTTCTAGACATATAAATTTTCCATAAATGCGTATAAATTCGCAAAAACACGTGTGTTCGTGTATAGTTTCAGAATATCTTTATTATATTTAAACTACATTTTCCCTCATGACCTAAGGATAATAGCAATAAGGCAAGGAGTTAAGAAGTGAAATCATCCTATGAAATTCAATTCATTAATTCAAAAATAGGTAAAGATAAAGAAAGAAATGTTCTAATACAAATTGAGTAATTTTTGGCATATTAGAAGAAAATATAAATTTGATTTGTATTGATACCCAGAGAAGCTAAGATAATTTAATCTGCTTAAGAGGTATCTCCGTCAAGTTTTAGAAACGCGAGATATTATTGTACACTTGCGTATAATGATTACAAATGTATTTACGCAATAATGTAGCTGTTTACCTCAGTAGAATAAATTTAGTGGAAATCACAGAAGTTACACAGTGCTTACGTGGCTATATCGATATATCACATTTAGCAGACGTAAAGGTTCCAACCCCTTTCGTGTACGCGGAAATACAGTCGTGTAAAACAAGCTACATTTGTCACCCGTTGAAGAAGATCTATATCTTCTTCGATACCAACAATACTCAACTCATGAATTTCAAACAATATTCGCGACGGATTTACATGCATGAAATGGATTAAAAATGTTTAAATATGAAAATATTTAACACTTAGCCGACCGAATGGGGAGATCTCACATTTCTTTCTCAACACGGCGCTGCCATTAACCCTTTGCGCTCGAGAGATGACTGCTGATAATCAAACGATAGGAATTTTGCAAATTTTCGGACGCAAATAGTCATGTTTAAAAATTTCAACAGTCCTTATACGGATTAAACGAGTGTTAATAAATTGCGTACGGGTGACGAGATATCTCGTTTTAATACTTTTTTATACACGCGTATCCACGACTCGAAATAATACGATCCGTTTGTTATGTTTGTTACATTTACTACGTTTATTGTGACACGATAGATCGATATACGAAAAATATATACTAACATTCAAGAATTTACAAATGTAAATCGAAAAAGGTGCTGTATGAATTGTATTCAGTATTTTGGCAAGCAGAGCGCCTTTAATGGCGTGATCTCTCAATGATCTCTTTAATTTCAGTATTTTGTACTTGGAGATTTTTGAAGATAAAGAGTCGCCTTTCGAGTGCAAAGGATTAATTCTATTTGCTATTGTTATTAGTTAGTCTTGAAATAGTGTTGTTCACAGTTCATCAAATGCATTTTCTGCTTTTCCAAAGTACAATTTTTAGTAAATTCAACACTAACTCAAGACCAACTAATAACAAAAGTAAATAGAATCAATGGCAACGCTTTGTTGAGGAAAAAGTGGGAGATCTTCTCATTCGGTTAGCCAAATGTTAAAGAGTCTTTTTCTGTACAAATTCCAGAATGTAAAAGAGATGAGATTGTTGAAAATGAATCAATAAGTATACAGGGTGTTTGAACGAAGCTGAGAGAAAATTGAAGGGGTGACTCTATGTAGCATTCTAAGACGAAAATCAAGAGTAACAATATTGCGGTTGACGCTTTGTTTATTAGTTATAAGCAATTAAAAAATGTGCTATTTTACGCCTGAAAGCAGGCAAATTAGCAACACGATAGGTAACGTCAATAACTACGCAGTGATGCTCAGTCGTAACTACGTGCATTTCTGTAGTTGTTCAGAGGTGAGCCGTATTCCGTACGTAGTTACGATTGAGCATCACTGTGCAGCCGGTGACGTTACCTACCGTGTTGCCCATTTGCCTGCTCTCAGGCGCGAAACAATCCGTTCTTTTAGTTGCTTATAACTAATAAATAAAGCGTCAAACGCAATATTGTTACTCTTGATTTTCAACTTAGAATATTGCATAGAGTCACCTCTTCAATTTTCTCCTAGCTTCGCCCAAACACCCTGTATAATCCCGGCATTTATAATGCTCCTGTGATATTAGGAGTGTCCTGTTATATTTCATAGATTGTATATAATCAGCTCGTGTCTAATTTCTTTTGTTACTATTGTCCTTGGTTCGTCACCAAATTTATATATTAAATATTGGGTTGTTTGGAAAGTAATTTTGTTTTTTTTTTTATAAAAATGAAAGACGATTTTCTTACAGTGAATAAAACTTTTATTGAATTATATATTGTCCATTTTGGTCCAATACCTTTTGCTATCTTTCTGGCAGTAGCATTATTCCACGCTCATAAAATTTTTGTTTTTTGTTGGCAAAAAACTGATCCAAACGTAGAATCAATCGAAACATTTCACAAACAAGTCTTGCTATATAAGCTGTCAAAATATATAATGTCCACGCGGCTTAATTGTGAAACTAACTATGAAAAAATACAAATAAGTCCTCTGTCACGAAAAAACGAAATTACTTTCCGAACAACCCAATATAATAGCGTATCGTGTTATTGGAATTACCACTACCCTTTTAGTTTTATATTCCATCAGAGATAAATTTCATCTGAAATACTTCTTCGAAGAAACAAAATTTTCCTCTCCCATTTATCTTTTCATACATGCAAAATGCATCAAAGAAGCGAGTGCCACACATCACATTGTACACTGCGAAATTCGATATTTCGAATTTTATTATTATAGCGGCGCGTATGCTCACTGTACGTGTATATTGGAGCGTATCTCACGAAACTTTAGTGTTGTCCAAGTGATAGGATCGTAAAAGAAGAATTAATGAAATCGTTGGTTCACAAAATGTATTCTAAAATCGAAGTATTAGGGGGACCGGAAAGTAATGTCGTTTCTGCGCATGTTAATATTTGATCGTCATTTCTCAGCTCATTGTGTACTTCAAAATCATACCAAAGACATTTTAAAGTTATAGAGACTTGTTTATTTGTAAATAATGGAATTAAAATTTCTTTTGCAATTTTGAGTGATATAGCTAGCCAAATACCAGAAGAGGTAGGTATCCGACATTGCATGCTTTTTGAGTTTCGCAAGGGTAGTAACTCAACAGTTGCTATCAAAAACATTTACAATGTATACTCAAATGGATTAGACGTTCGTAAATGTCAGAGGTGGTTTGCTAAGTTCAAATCCGGTAATTTTGATCTTTTTGACTCGTATTGATCAGGGAGACCAACAACTTTAAACAATGACGTGTTAAGAACGGAAGTGGAAGCAAATCCATGTAAGACAATTGAGTAAGTGTTAGACTGTCTTAAACAATCTTGATCGACTATCTAAGAACATTTGCAACAGATTGGAAAAGTAAACAGAGCAGGGTATTTGAGTCCCGCATAATTTGTTCGAAGAGAACAAAGCTAACCGATCCACCACATGCAACCTACTGCTTTAACAGCATAATACAGAAGCGTTTTTTGATCGCTTGATCACTGGAGATGAAAGATGGGTCCTCTTTGGGAATCCAAAACGCAAAAAGCAGTGGCTCTCTCCGAATGAATCGCCACGAAGTACTGCTAAGCCAGGTTTGCACCCCAAAAAGGCCGTTTTGTGTGTTTGATGAAGTATTCGCGGCGTTATTCATTTTGAAGTGCTGAAATCCGGACAAACTGTGAATGCAGACTTTTACTGTGAACAGTTGGATCGAGTAAACCAATCTTCAATTGTAAAGTGGCTAGTGATTATTAACAGAAAAGGCGTTATTCTGCAACACGATAATTGCATGACCGCACTGTGCAAGACAGACCCTGGAAAAAATTAATGAATTGAGGTGAGAGGTTCTGCTTCACCCACCATACTCGCACTATGTTGCACTATCAGATTTCCATTTATTCCGATCTCTATAACACTTTTTAAGTGACAAAAGATTTGCAAATTTGGATGACATACAAAATGCCATCTCCAGATATTTTGCTCAAAAACTAATTGATTTTTATCAATCCAACATTGAAAATTTGCACACTAGATGGCAGAAGATTGTTGATAACGAGGGTGATTACATCATTGATTAAAAATAAAAACTCTTTAAAAATTTATGTGTAAGAAAACGACATTACTTTCCGGTCCCCCTAATAATGCAGTGTACGAATACTTTTTGGAGCCTCTGTACCTATTCTTACCATAAGGGGTCATTTGATAATGTATCTTTTCCACCAGAGAAGAAGTCCAAGTTTATAATGCAAATAGTAGGTTGAGGAAAAAGAAATCCATTATTTTTTCGCTAGATGGCTGCAATAATGTGTATTTCTTAAAGTATTAATAAGACAAATTCAGACTTGTGCTTGTTGAGAAAGTGACAATCCGTACTAAAAAAAGTTCTTTTACATTTTTTGATTGGTCGATTCAGTTGTGAGTTATATAGTGTAAAAGATGAAAGTTAACGAACAGAAAATTCGGTATATTTTACAATTTTGTTTTGATAAAGACGAAAATGCAAAACGGTACGTATTTAACCAAATCAGACAATCCGAACCATGTTAACACTTAGCCGACCGAATAAGAAGATTTCCCATTTTGTCTTCAACAAAGCGTTGCAATTGATTCTACTTGCTTTTGTTATTAGTTAGTCTTGAACTAGTATTGTTCATAAATTTTCCAAAATACAAGTTTTAATGCATTCAACATCAGCTTAGAACCAACTAATAACAAAAGTAAATAGAATTAATGGCACTACTTTGTTAAGAAAAAAATGGGAGATCTCCTCATTTGGTCGGCTAAGTGTTAAATAAAATCCTACGATAAATGTAAAAATAATGGATTTCTTTTTCCCCAGCCTAATATATTATATCAAACCGTAAACGGTATAATTTAAAATAATTGTTATTCGTAATCACTTAAAATGTGTCATTTTTCAAATAATAAGTACAGCTGATTATATTGCATGGTTTATACTGTTTTTGTATGTTAAACGCACTATTTAAATATTTTATTATTATTTTTATAGTATTAAGGCTAAAAAAATAGATTTTATTTTGGTATGTTATTATTATTGGAAAAAAATTTAAGTACAGAAATATTTTTATGTAAAGTTCTATCAGAAATGTTTAATATTGTTTTACGGGAAAGTTAAATTAAGGCAGTCGTTCTTTAATCATTTTTGATTATAGAATTAAATTGATTATGAAATCGATTAGGAAGAACTGGTGACTTTAAGTTATATGTTATATCTACATCTATTGTAGATGCACATTAATAAAATCCTAGATAATTTTAATCTCTGTAAAAAATTATTTGTATTCCTAAAATATCTTAATTTATTTCATCCAATCTAGTTTAAATAATTAAACTGTTACCTTATTTTCGTTCAAAAGCTATAAGCGTTAATTAATAATGATATTAATATGTATAAACGATAATGAATGTACAATTAATGTTAATGTGAGGCTGCTAATGATTTTTGAGTTAATTCAACCCTAAAAATTAAATTAAAAACAGAACAGAATAGTTGTTTATAGATTACTTAATTCTGTAATTTGAGTACTAGCCACTTATTTATTAAAGAAATATTCTAGTGAATACCTAATGAAAACACTATTTATTTTTTGTTATTCTAATTGTTTGTTTTAGTAAAGATAAATAATAAAGGTACAAAAGATACTTTATATTCACTATTAATTTTATTCTCATAATTCATCGTTAGTGTGTAGATTCTCTGTTTTTAGATAAGCATGCACGTCAAGATCACAATTTACCATCATAAATCGAATCTGCATACGAATCGATAGTGTCGAGATAATCAGGTGATTAATTGACGTCGGTAACAGTCACTGATAACGCTTAAATGGAACTGATACTGGTTTCAAAAGTAATGATTAATCGTTCTGTTTAAAGTACTTCTCATGTGCAACTTTCAGCAGTAAAGTAAGCAAAATTAAGTGTATATTGCTAGTTTAGTCAAATCTAATGTTTACAGTTATGATAAAGGGTGTAATGCGTTTAATAAATCGATCATCACCTTCAAATATAATTCTTTTGTACCAAAATTGTATCAAAATGAATGGTTCGTATTTATGTAATAAATGGTTTGTATTTAGCAAAGTGAATGGTTCGTATTAATTGTTACTCTAAGTAATTATCTTAATATTACTTATTCAAGTCATTGAAAGTTCATTACTTATTTACCATACTGTACTCATTCATCATTAATTTCATTTATATTTCCCAATTTGCTTTAGTATATCGTAATGCAATAGTTTGTTACAAAGCATTCTAAACAATTATTTGTCTTTTAAGTAACCTATCAATTGAAACATGCGTTTTTGTATCTATTATGCATACTCATTAATCACATTCAAATTATATTCCATTTTATTTAAGAATATTCAATTATATTTAATAGTGCTATTAATTGATTAAAAATATTTGATACCGTAGAAACGCAGTGTAAAACTTAACCAGAACTATGTGAATATTCATGTTTTGCAAATATTTTATACGCCATTACAAATTTTATGCTATAGCGTCATATTTTTAAAATTATCCAGAATTTTATATTATTTAAGTTAACTTTGCGAATAGTGTTAGAAGTAAGTACATTGATACTTACTAAATGTATCACTGAAAACACCTACACCAAAACCAGAAAAAGTATATGAAAAAAAGGAAATCCAATTGTACACTCTCCTTCATAAGTATTGGAACACTTAATTGACTCATACAAAACGTGATATTAAAATTAAATCAGATTGTATAATTGTTACAATTAATTTTATGACATCATATTAGCAAAAGAAATGTACCTAAAATTATTTTGTTCGTTTATAACATTTGGTTTATTAAAAACTTATTGCATTATAAGTTAAAAATATGTAGAATTTTTATTTGGAAACTTTAAATCTAATATCCAACTTTTTCTCATTACTGAATTTATAAATTTCACGTTGAACGGACATTGACAAACTAATTACTAATTTCCTATTTGTCAAATTCACTTAAGTAATTGTTTAAGTATTAAACTTCTTTCAATTTTATCAAGAAATTTCAAATTCCTTTTGCTACACAGTTTAATTTAATTTTCCTTTACTTTATCAAGGAATTCTAATTTTTTTTTATTTCTCATTAAAACAGTGTTAGTTTAGGATTACAAAAAACGATTAATTTAGAAGAAAGTTAATTTATTAAATAAAAGGAAGGAAATGGTAATCACAGATTTATATTAACACCATATTAATTCAAATTAAACTGGATTAATTATATCCGTAATTCTCGGTAAGTATCCCGATACTTTTAAACGAAAGTGTACGTTAACGCTGCCACGGCACGTGCTGTTGGTGAAAACCATGGGATCAGAAATCCTGGAACCACCAATTCGAGGAATAACCTACGACTCTTCTATCCGGGGTCGTATCGGAAAAGGTTCCTATACCTGCCACAAACTCCTGATTGGAGATTGCAAGGGTCGTGAAGAACTGACTCCCCATATAATTTCTCAGCTGCCTGCCGATTGAACCGAGAGATCCTGCCGTTTATAATGTAACGTCGGACCAGAAGATTTCTATTTCCCCAAACTTCTCACTTAACATTCCCTTCCACCTTTCCCGTAATTTATTAAGGCTGGAGAGCAAAAATTTTGAAAACATGAATTCTTTGGACATAAAGTGCATAAAAAGGAAACCGAATTTACGAGGAATTCTACTGAATACATTATTTAATACTGTATTTGAGAGTCAGACAAGCCTAATTTCACTTTTCTTAGAATTTAAAATTTATACATTAATGGTTTTGAAAAAAAAAATGGATTTGGATCAACTTGGTCCTCAATGACAGATATTATTTCAAAGATCCTCAGATTTAATGTTTGAAAGTAAACCAGATCCACTTTTTCTGCAAATTTTAATAAATTCATTTAATCTTCACAATTCTGTTTTAGGTTAGCATTTTTAATTTCGATAAACTACGTTTTACTTACTGTGTAATTTAATGTGTAAAATAATGTATAATGTGTGCAAAAATATAAAGATATTTAGAGCGAAGTATACTAATATTTAGAGAATAAGACAATCCTTATTTAAACTTCATTTCTTTAGTTGTATTTATAAATATGTAAATTTAATATATAATACTCATAAATATTCGCGAACTATTCGTTATTATTGTTACTATACATGTAGTATGTTTTTCATTGAAACATAAATGTCAAAGGAATTATATCTATCTAATTATCGATCCCATTATGTACTAGGTAATTAAACTTATTTTGCAATGATCTGGATATAATGCATGCGAGTGTGAAAAGAAATTAGTTACTTACTGATAATCGTATAAAAAAATAATATGGATTTAGTTTCGTTTTGTGTCGTTTGCCAAATAAACAAATGAATACGGCAAACGGATTATTTTTCAAGCAATTAAACGTATTCAGTAATTAGTACTAAATGCCTAATGCATGTTGTTAGTTTTAAAAGAATGGAAAGGAGGTAATTAATTCATTAAAGACCAATTATAAGTTAATAGAATATTTTATTTGTAATTTTTCTCAAACAAATTACGTAGTGTTTTTTTTTTCAATATTTGAAATTGAAATTAAAGAAGATTCCAAGGACATGTTTAATAATTTTGCGAAACCATAAGTAAAATTTAGAAAATAAAATTGAACAACGTAAATTGTTGGTACATAATTACAAATGAAATATTGCGTTAATTAAATATTAAGTTGATCTTTAATGAATTTATTTAGTAAATCAATATTAGCACATAAGTAACAACTGTCTAATAAACAAAAATAACAAATAATAAATAAACTAACAAATATCTAATAAACAAAAATAACAAATAATAAATAAACTAACAAATATCTAATAAACAAAAATAACAAATAATAAATAAACTAACAAATATCTAATAAACAAAAATAACAAATAATAAATAAACTAACAAATATCTAATAAACAAAAATAACAAATAATAAATAAACTAACAAGTATCTAATAATCAGACTGTGGATGTTTATGTATTTATAAGCAATTTAAATAGACCAGAAGAAAAAGGATAAAACACTTATACAAAAGTATTTCAAAACAAAGTACATAATGTGATATTGAAATGATCAAACAAATCTCTATTTATATCATGCTTTTCTAATTATAATTGTAAAAACATGAACTTACACAAACATTTACAGTACAATACTTTGTAAATGAAAGTATAGATGAATAACAATGCATAGAAATGTTACTCATATATGGAACGTAAAGATGTTCATTTAAAAATTTAATTTAATATATAATTTTGTACATTACACACAAATATGTACGCATCTGAAAATATTATATAAATTAATCTATAATTTGTTAAAGAATGCGTTTAGTTCTAATTTTATATGCATACAGAAATTATACTTTGATAGTAATCGTTAGTTTAGTACATAATTTTGTAAATTACACACAAATATGTACGCAGCTGAAAATATTATATAAATTAATCTATAATTTCTTAAAGAATGCGTTTAGTTCTAATTTTATATACGTGTAGAAATTATATTTTGATAGCAATCGTTAATTTAGTATATAATTTTTTTAATTGCACACAAATAGGTACACACCTAAAAATATTATATAAATTAATTTATAATTTGTTAAGGAATGCGTTTAGTTCTAATTTTATATGCGTGTAGAAATTATATTTTGATAGTAATCGTTAGTTTGGTACATCATTTTGTAAATTACACACAAATAGGTACACACCTAAAAATACTATATAAATTAATCTATAATTTGTTAAAGAATGCGTTTAGTTCTAATTTTATATGCATATAGAAATTATATTTTGATAGTAATCGTTACCTGAAGCTGATTTTGCTCGATTGTGGTACAACTCGGTCTGTGCTGTTGTTGAAATTTCGGTTGATATGGCTCTAACATTCTGATCTTCCCCCATCGATTGAAGAATAACGCGATAGCCGCAGCCCACAGGAGGAGGACCAAAATAACTATCAAAGCTTCTTCAGCTCTGACTATGACTGCACCTGGTCCAGGAATGCCTATGAGAATATTATTTAATATTATTACAAGTTGTTTATATTAGTAGAACAAAAATGGTATCCTCTTGTAACTATAAATGAAAATGGTAATAATCGTGACTAGTTCTTCAAACTTCAATTTAAACAATTTAAACTTCATGTGAGTGGAGTTGGTGGTTATAATGAAAATATATAAATTATTAGATGTATTTTAAACTGTTTGTAAAATATCTTTTTATTTTAACTTCTTCTTCTTCTTCTTCTTTTAACACGTTCGTCGCCACGTCACCCATATTTGAGTGACGCTGTTTTTCTTAAAGTTAAATAGGAATTTAAAATGGAATTTTAAAAGGAATTCAATGGAGTAAGCATTAAAGTATAATATATATAAATATAAAATACATAAAATAAAAATTAAAAGTTACAATTTTTGTTGTTTTTATATTGTTTTACACCAGTTTTCTATGCAATCGGATTTGGGCCCAGCAAGAAACTCAGCCGAATCACGCTGGGCGACGAACGTGTTAATATATGTTACAAAAGGACTATATTTTTTAGGAACACGATTTATATTATTTAATTTTTGTTAAATTTTATTTTAAAAAATTGATATAAAATAAATATAATAGTGCAAGATATGTTGATAAAACATATGTTAGTATAAGATGTCTAGGTATATTGTGTATTTCCTTAGCTGCGAATGCTAATTTATAATTCGGATGAGCTGTTTAGGAAAAGCTATATAATCAATATGTATACTCTATCTTTCGTATCACAATTATTCTTACTTAATAAGTAGAACAGAAAAAATTGAATAAAAACAAGAAGTATAACTTATTCAACTAATACATTTAACTAGAGCTTTTCTACCTGAAGCTTTCAATATCTTAATTACTATAGAAATTGTTGATAATTTTTTAAATCAGAAATAAAATACTTCGATCAAATATTTGTAAACTTTTCAATTTAACAGTATTATGTTAATATTACACTAATAATGTAATCTACTAGATGAATGTATGTATATTAACTTAGTAATTAACGTGATAATTATAAAAGGTATTAATGTTGAATTGTAATTTAAGTTAATATTATTTATAAATATTATTTAATTCAGTAGCTATTGTTTATTTAATATTATTCATTAGGCATATGTTGTTTCATCCCATGAAAATTCAGAAATGAATTACTTTTTTATTCATTAAAAAGGACATATAAAGACATTTTACTTATATAGATATTAATTGCGAGAGATTTTGGTTAAATAAATATGTATTTCCTTAAAGACCTGTTTCAAATGCAAACTATAAGCACGAAGCAATCTTATGCCTTTAATACAGCTTGTGAAAGTATATTTATAGCTATAAGTAGCTCTAAAAGCATTTCATGCATCAATTGGGTACTCATTAACATACCACTGAATTAATAATGTACTGTATGAAACTATTAATCCTGCATGTTTCAATTTACCTATGGCAATTGATATCATTGAAAGACGTTTATCTAAACAATGATAAACTTAACAAAGTGTTAAGAGTATTTTTAACTTTCCTTAATTTTAGAAAATTAATCTTACACAGGATATATCCATTTTCATCAAATTTTTTCAAGCAAATCGAATCTATTTAACGAAGCTGCTGTAATGAGAGAAATGTAGCTAATGTCATCCTTTTGTTATTATAAATTGTTATTCGGAAAAGGTACGATAAAAGATTGCATAAAATAAGTGGTCTATGCTTTTCCATCATTGTGAAAAGAAAACAAAACTACGAACAAAATAAAATTTAGTAGGTAAAGCATATTTATACATAAAAGAAATATGTATACCAAAATATACAGGATGAATCTCGTATGGTGATTTCCTTAAATTATTATACCTACAGGAATTCTACAGTTATTTTATAATAAAATATACAATAGTCAGTGATTCAAATAGTTTCTTATCATAATTATAGCATATTTTTTATTCACTGTCATACTTTTAAGTTCAATCGTTTACACCCTGTATAACTGTATAAAAATATGCAACAGAACTATTAATAATCGATAATCCATCATAAAACGATATCTTTTATACAAAACAATCATTTATCGATTCTTTAAAGAGTTATCGAAAAAAATGCAGAAAGCTTAGTACTTTGCACTCCGAATTATTTTTCAATTTTGTCGCCATTAACTCCCTAATATTTTAGGTGCTTTATTTGAAATTTACTTTAAAAGACAATTCCTTGAGTGGGACTTATATTTTGTATTAATTATATTAAACGTAGCTCTTAAGCTTTGTTGTAACTTATATTTATTTAATTTTGTTGACTCTTTGGTCTTAAACTTTTATCCGGCACTGTATTTAAAATGGCACTTTAAAATGTCGAGTGTGGCTCGACATGGGAACTACTGTGATCAAAACTGACGTCGAGTCATACTCGACAAAGGAGTGCAAAGGGTTAATGGTAGATTTAACGTTCCCTTAGTGAGTTTTTACATCGTAATGATATTTACACGTAACAAACTTTATTAAAATCGAATCTGATTGAAAATGCCGTGAATCTCGTGAACTATCGGGACCTTAAGCCGAGTTTAAACTCGGTGAACAAGCACAAGTAAGCACGAGTGGACATAAATGAAGGCAAATATGCACGAACGAATGTACAGAACCAGTCAAGTTCCAGTTCGTCCCTACTTGTTGATGTTCCATTCTGCAGCCAAGTTTTGTTAACCCTCCGTAAAGAGGCATTGCTTGCATGTACTGACGGGACGTATTGGCTCTGTAAGTACGTATTTGCAGAGATCCCACGTTTACTACCTTGCCCTTAGTGTAGGAATACGAGCAAGCATTATCTTTTGATATTGTAGAAAAAGGTTTTTAACCCTTTTTAAGGCAGAGGCGATATATTTACCACCAACAAAAACTTCAGCAAACTCAAATTCAGCTTGCATGTGACTCTGTTGACGGGCAGTGGGAATATTTTTACCACCTACTTTTCCAAAACTTCCGAAATAATTAGTGTTTTTCTTTTAAGTTTATTTTTGTTATATAAATAAAAACATGCCAAAAATATAAGCGCAAGTTATTTTATTACTCCGAATCCTTCTGCCTTATAAAGGGTTAAGATTATTATTATTATTAATATGATTGATAGTAAAAGTATACAGTACACAGTAATTTCTAACCCAACTCAGCCACGCAACTCTATGTTTAACTCTCGACTCTTTATACAACTTCACAACTCGGTTTTCTATTCAACACTAATCTTTTGATCACTGTTCTTCTTCGAGAAAACCCTCATAGGCCTTCCATTTTCCCACTCATCAGTGAATTGTGCCCATAATTATGAAAGTGGTCTAAGTCAAAATTTAAAAAAATTGAGTTCATCAGTTATTTCACACCACATTATTTTAAACTAAATTAATTCAATGTAATTTTCACGATATTGTCAAAAATGAACCATTAGATAGTGGTTGTTATTTCAACATTATATGGAATTTATTTAGTGTTAATTATGAAAATGGTCTAAGTCAACAATTCAAAAAAATTGAGCTTATCAATTATTACAAATCGACAACGATAGTAATAACAATGGTAACACATTCTTTGAATGAGAAATGCAAATTCATTCTTGTGAATTTGTGAAAAACGAACCGTTACATTGTGTTAACCATTTTGTCATGTTGGCCAAAAATATTAAATTATTTCCATTATACACCACCATTAGACCAGTAACGGAAGAAAAACATAAATATATTATGTGTTTACTACACTACATCTCTCCAGTTTTTCGGGAACATTTTAAGAATCTCAAAACTCATAGTGATAAAAGCCTAAAATGATAAAAATGGATTACTTTTCAAAAATGATTAATAAACGTTCATGAATTATTTCATTCAAATTATTTTTTCTAATAAAACTCGTAGTTTCTTATTGCATTAAGTCATTTATAGGTCATTCAGTTAATTTTGAAAATGGTTTAAGTCAATTCACATAAAATTTTACATTCATAATAAATTTTCATTAATCAAGGCTAATAAAATTCGAAATTAAAATGTTGCATAATATAAAAATATTTTTTAACTTATTCAAATGTAATCCATTAATATCTCGAAACGAGGAATATATGAATTTCCTAACTACTTTCATAATTATGGGCACAATTGTTTGTCGCCAACGGCTTTTTCCGATGGACCTGGCTTTCTAGTCGACTCACTCTTTCAGTTTTTTGTTTCTTAACCGTTTGAGTGCTAAGAAATTTTCTTGTGTATATGCTAAAAGTGCGGGATGAAATATGTAGTTATTTTTTTTTGAAAATAATAAAAACACCAATTATAAACTCTAATTGTTATATAAAAAGTAATTTTTAGCAAATAAAAATTTTTATTTGTGAAATTAATGAATACTTAAACCTGTTTAATTTATCATGCAACACGATTTTCTGTTCAGTAAATTTTAGTAAAAATTCTGAAATTCTGAAAGTAGTGATAACTATTTGGGACACTCTGTATATTAATTAAAGAATATGCAAATATGCGTTAATTATAAGTAAGTGTAAGTGTGTAGTATCCTTTGCGGATGCTGCGACGGATAATCAGACCCTACGAATTAATCGCTATACAGGGTGTCTCACGCAATTGGGCCACACAATGGCTTTAACCTATTTGCATCTGTAATGCATATGTGCGTCCAAATTTCCTAGTTGTTATCATCGGAACGCACATATACATGCTTGGATCATGCTTACAATATCAATGTGTAGTATAGCGAGCACGAATATGTTAGAGTTATTTGTAATGTTGAGCGTTAGATCAGAAATTGAATATGTTTCTGTATAAATGAAATTGACAAGTCTGCTGATCATAACGAGAATGCTGATAAATATAATTTCATAGAGACTGCGATACAGTTGTTATATTGTTTGTTTTTTATAAGAAATATATGAACTGTCCCCAAATATGGCCCTAACATCGCCTAAGCACGTCGAAAACACACTCTACAATAAAATCTAAATATCCAACTGAGTATGTCGCTAATGACTACGACGTTGATGCGACACAAATCCCAGGAAAAAAAAGAGCAGAAAAATAATTAGTTTGATAACTGCTAAAGTAACTGTTTCATTCTTGGCCGTTAAACGAACTAGAGTTTTTAACACGTTCGCGGACAATAAAAAGCCCAATAAGGTGCAAAAATAGACACGCGATTTTTTTCTAAATTAATTGTGATATCCAATATATGATTAGACACATTTTGTAAGAGCAGTAGGAATATCACATTTCAACAGTTATATTCAATGAATGCTATAGCATCCACGATGATATTTGAATCGAGGTTATAAAAAATTAAATCAATAATAATTGGTTTTAAAATTTGAATGCTATAGCATCCACGACAATATTTGAATCAAGGTTATAAAAAATTAAATCAATAATAATTGGTTTTAAAATTTGAATGCTATAGCATTCAGGCCATTCTATATCACAAAGAAAATGAATGTTATAGCATTCACGTCCGCGAACGTGTTAAGTGTACATTTTCTATACATATATTATTTGCTTTTTATAAGAAATAAGAAGAGCAGAGAAATTATTAATGTGATAACTGCTAAAATAACTGTTTAACTATTGGCCATTAAAAGAACTAGAGCTTTTAAGTATACATTTTCTATATATTCTTTGTCTTTTATAAGAAATAAGAAAAGAAGAAAAATTGTTAATGTGATAACTGCTGTAGTAACTGTTTAACTGTTGGCCATTAAAAAAACTAGAGTTTTTAAGTATACATTTTCTATATATTCTTTGTTTTTTATAAGAAATAAGAAAAGAAGAAAAATTGTTAGTGTCATTACTGCTAAAGTAATTGTTTAACTATTGACCATTAAGAGAACTAGAGTTCATAAGTATACATTTTCTGTATATTGTTTGTTTTTTATAAGAAATAAGAAGAGCAGAGAAATTATTAATGTGATAACTGCTGTAGTAACTGTTTAACTGTTGGCCATTAAACGAACTAGAGTTTTAAAGTATACATTTTCTATACCATAAGAACGATTGGTAAAAACTAGTAGTATGTGATTAATTGGTGACCATTTTAAATACAGACAGACACGCAAGTCCCTATGAAATAAAAAAAGTTACAAACAATTTATAGAAGGATATGTAGTAGAAACAATAAATACTCTTACTTCGTTAATGAATGATCTATCTAGTATTAAATACTTTTATATTATACCAAAACATTTCATTATATTTTTTTATTATCGACATTTATATATTTATGTACGTGTTTCTATTCTTATCACTTATAAATTACTGGAATATTGGTAAATTTTTCTATACTTTTAAAAGATTTGTTAAATACTGTATATCGACATGTCACGTAGGAGAATCACCATTTCACTTTTTACACGCGTAAAGCAATTCAACTATGTTAATTATTCATTAAAGCCAATATGAAGATAAGAACGATATAAGAAAAAGATGAAAATAACTAAAAGAAAAAATCAAAATAGATGGGATAGATGTAGGAATAGATGTAGGATGGATGTAAAAATAAATAAAGGTAGAATAGATAATTGGAACAATTGTTAAAGAAATAAGGTATAGCGCAGAAAAGACAGATAGGTAGAATAGTGTACAAAGATACAATTTATAAGATAGAATAAGTAAATAAGATAAAGTATAAAGATTTAAGATTGTAACAAACGTGCATTATACAACCAAAGATTGTACTAGGCAATAAGCCTCCTTAAAATAAATAAATAATAATAATAATAATAATAAATATTCGCCAAGATTATAATATTACAATGGACTGTCGTTTCTCTGGAAGAATCGCGTCAGGGAATAAACAACAATACACTGATCCAACAATAGTTATATTGAAATGTAATAAAAAGAATATGTTGATTGTAGCAGCATATTTTTTATTTTCTCCCCTGATGCAAATGGGTTAAAAAGACAGAAAATAGACGAAATTTCATTACATAAAATTAAATAGCTTTTAATAATGTATCACGTATTTGTGGAAGTATTTCAAAGATTGTAGCATCTTCTTCATTCCTTCTGAACAGAACTATTGGTTTATCTAACAATAATGAAGCTTCAAGCTCGTACGTTCAAATAGATAAACAGAAAGAAAATGGATATCTGGCTTAAATCATTTTTTGATCCCACATAGTACTTTCAATTTGGACGCTTTTCCCCTTACCCCTTCATTGACCTAATTGGCTACAGCCGTACCTCATAAATCCTCCCGCTTTTTAACTTCAATTCATTCCCGAATCTTCAGTTCTGCTGGGTCAAGCTATATCGAACATTGAACGTTTCTTTTGCATATATGTATTACTGCAATATCATCTTTATAACATCAGCTAGTCTAGTATTTCAAAATGTTATAGGTATCAACAATGTCAATGGAAAATTCATTTTTACTTACATAAATTTGAATAATTTCTTCATTTATTAAACTAATTGAACTATTATACTCTGTACGTTATTTAATACGTTCCTCTCAATTATTATTTTTCACCAACAACATATCTACACTCGAAGATTAACATGTTTGCTGCCACCAGGAAAATATTAGTGACATGAACCATTATGGTGACAATTTAAATGATATTCATAAAAAGCGCAAGTCAAAATAATTCAATGAAAAGTAATCGAATTTGATAATATTTAATAGGAAGGACAGTAACATAATATGTATAATGATTAATTAAAGCAACTGATTGTGAGATAAATGTGATGAAACAAGCTCAGTGATAAAGCCTTTACTACCATACTACATTATATTTTTACAATAGTAGATAATAATAGGTTACAGTAGCGGACAAAAGTTTAAGACCAAAGAGTCAAAGAAAATAAATTAATTAATTAATAAGAAATAACGGTATAAATAAAATTTGTATTCTATTCAAATCAATAAATAATCTTCTACCATAATGATAATAAAAATTAATAGATAAACAATATTTGCGAATTATAAAATTATGTTAACAATTGTTAGATTTCGCTAAGCAGCTGATGTGTTAATCTAAATTTAAAAATCTAATCTTTTTAAAAAATGAAACCTCAAACGAAGACATGTTATTTTACATCTACAATTCTTTTCTTTTCACAGTTTTACCACGAACTACAGGATATTTCGTATATTTAAGATAAACGTTTGATTCATTACACACGAATAAAATACTCGCGAATACAGTAGCGGTCAAAAGTTTAAGACCAAAAAATAAAAGAAAAGAAATTAATTAATTAATAAGAAATAACAGTATAAATAAAATTTGTATTCTACGCTAATCAATAAATATTATTTAACCATAATGACAATAAAAATAAATAGATAAAGAATATTTGCGAACCATAAAATTGTTTTACATTTTCATGTCGTCTTAAACTTTTGTCCGCTATTGTATATTGTTAATCAACATGATGAAAAATATTCCAAAAAAATTGGAAATTACAATATTGACAAAAAACAAAGTTAAATACATTTTAAACAAATTAAGTTTTTATGCAAATATCTGAATGCTATATTAAGTGATAAACCATACGAAATCATTTGATTTTAGCTAATGAAATTTTTTTCTCTCTTCCACAGTTTTAAAATTGTGACTTGGCCCAGTTACGCGAAACTCTGTGTGCATTGTCGAAACTCGTTTATGTAGTTAGTATGCAAACCAAGCTGTTATTCCAAAGAAAAGAAGCCTAATGCGATAATCGGAAATAACCGCTGCCTCGTTCACTTTGCTTATTAATATTCTGATTACAAAAGCGTTTGAAGTATAATGAGTTTATAAGTATCATAGTACCGTTATGAAAGCATCGTTAACCTACAGATGTAATGGACAACGAACCGCATTCAATAGGAGCAAAGTGCACATTAATATAACTATGCAACGGGAAAGGTTAACTATCTAACTGGAGGATGCTAAGATTTCGTTTGCATTTTTCTGGAAAAAGAAAACAAATTTCCATTTGTTTCTGGAATTGATTTATTATAGTTATTCTATATTTTAAAAAGAGTAAGGTTTAACGAACAGTTAACAAGTTAACATTAAAAATGCCTACGTAACTAATTTATCATAGCTATTCTATGTTTTAAAAAGAGTAAAATTTAACGAATAGTTAACATATTAACATTAAAGATGCCTACCTAACTGATTTATCATAGTTATTCTATTTATTAAAAAGAGTAGGGTTTAACGAACAGTTAACATGTTAACATTAAAGATGCCTAGGTAACTGATTTATCATAGCTTTATTATTTTTTTTTTTAAGTAAGATTTAACGAACAGTTAACATATTAACATTAAAGATGCCTACGTAACTGATTTATCATAGTTATTCTATTTTTAAAAAAGGGTAGGGTTTAACGAATAGTTAACATGTTAACATTAAAAATCCCTACGTGACTAATTTATCATAGCTATTCTATTTTTTTAAATGAGTAAGGTTTAACGAACAGTTAACACGATAACATTAAATATGCCTACGTTAATTTATTTTAATCTTCTTGCTGAGTTCACGAAACGAATAGTAATTGTATGAGGATTAGGATTGTATGCTTCTTTAACAAGTTTAGTAAAACGCTTATATTTGTGTTTGCTCTAAACAAATAGGATAGAGTCAGAAGACACGATTTCATCGAAAAGTTGCGTTAATTCAAAAATATCGAGTCAGGCGAACACAACAGAAGAATATCTTTTTAAATATTACAATTTTTATTCATTTAACTCATTATATAATATATAATATCAACTACAGTGGGTGTGAAAAGTATTCGTACAGTGGTACAACTTTGACTACTATCATTTATATGTAGCAAAAATATACATTAATGAACAAAAACGTGTTGTAGTATATAAAAATATAGTATACAAATATCAAAACTAAAAAAGGCTATTTATTTTTCATAAACTGTTGCTTAAAAATTATCTAATTCGTACGCTTCGTAAATGTTAGTTGTAAAGCGAAACTAATAATTTTTATATAAAAGCTGAGCTATTTCACAAAAGTTAAACTAATTTTCTTCAATTTAATGCTATTAGATGCTAGTAAAAGAAAAATCCAGAGGAAATCGGACTTTTACTTTTTAAAAATTCAGAATACCTTATAACATTGAGTCATAAAAGTAAAATGCCAAACATTTGCCAACAATGGGATCATTTTTGTGTAATGAAATGGACTGTATAATTCATAAAAAGGAAAATAAGTACCATAGGAAAATGTAAACTAATTACTAATAATAAATTACTATTAATAAATACTTTTCTATTAATAATTACTAATAATAAAAATTACTAATAATAAATACATTTAAACGTGCAAAATTGTTTCAGACATATTGTTCAACAAAAGAAGTATCCAACCAAATGCTTAGCTTTTATAAAAAAATTATTATCTTCGCTTTATAACTAACATTTATGAAGTGTATGAATAGTTTTACGCATGAAACTTCGCACTCGATCACATTGTTTTTAATTTTTAAGTAACAATTTATGAAAAAGAAGTATTCATTTTTAGTTTCATTATCTGTATACTATATTTTTATATACTACAACATATTTTTGCTGATTAATGTATATTTTTGCTACATATAAATGATAGAAGTCAAAGTTGTACCACTATACGAATACTTTTTACACCCACTGTAAATAATATATTTCAATTTTTGATCATTCCCATTTATTTTAAGTCAATTCCCTATTTGTCAGCATATTAATCTTAACAAATATTTTTTAATGCAGTTGTTATGTTATTAAAGTCAGACTTCATTGTACAATGTAACCGTTTCTAAGACCTCCCGTGTAATATATTTCAGAGGGAACACGAAAATGCTAATTGAAACACGTGCGCTTAATTAAACATGGCGGGTTTCGATGCAGCCCGAAAGAATCGATTGCACTCGGATGAAAGTCAGACGTTTTGTTGTCCCTTCGATCTTCGCGATGTCTCTCGATTTCAACGGATGACAAAGGGAATCGAATCTCGGACCACGCATAATTTTCGGATTACAAGCAACGTGGGCGAACCGTCCCTTGGGTTTCGTGAGATTTTCCACTCACCATCCGGATAGGTTGAATTGATTTCGCCAGCAACATCCAATTCGGATGGCATCGATCCAACGAGGATCATATCGTCCGGAGCTTCATCCAACTCTAGCTCGATTTTTGTCACGTGTCCTAAACAAACGAAAACAACAAGATTTATAAGTGTGAATAAACCAAGTGGACAATTTAAATTGAATCTTAACACCGAACACCCTGTATACATACGATATCGCTCGAAACAAGGAAACATTACAAAATTTACAGACAAAGCATGTGAAAACCGATTAACCCTAGAACTCCTAAGCTTCGATTTGTTACGCGGAATCCTAACGAGGGGTTCTTCGAACCCAGACATCGTTGCACTCATTTCACAACACGAATTTTAATGTTTATCCATACGTCTATCAGACATACTTCACATTCATACAAACATTCTTTCTCACATTCCACACTCTATGATAACGACACATTCTATGATTCCACCACAGTAACTTCCTCAAAATTTGCTTTAGCGATAGTTAAATTGTAGGGTAAGGTTGCTCAAGTCGTACCCCTTAAGGAAAAATCCGTATAAAACTTAGGATTTATCAAATAAATAGAAATTAAATACGTTATTCGAAACAACTTTATCGACTGCTCGTAGCTGCGCACACCTAATCGACTCAGTTTGGCGCGAATGCATCACTAGTGAATCGATTACAATGATTTCTTTCGCGAAATTTATATTTTAAGATTTATTTACAGTATATATACGATATCGCTCATAACAATCACCTTTGTGTAAGGAAACATTACAAACTTTACAGACCAAGCATGTAAAAGCCGATTAATAGGCTTCCGGTCGGTAAAGTGTTAACACTTAGCCGACCGAATGGGGAGATCTCCCATTTTTTCCTCAATAAAGTGCTGCAATTGATTCTATTTCCTTTTGTTATTAGTTAGTCTTAAACCAGTACTGTTCATAAATTCTCCAAAGTACAATTTTTAATAAATTCAACACTAGCTCAGGACCAATTAATAAGAAAAGTAAATAGAATGAAATAGAATGGCACCGCTTTGTTAAGGAAAAAATGGGAGTTCTCCCCATTCGCTCAGCTAAGTGTTAACACTTTACCGACCGGAAACCTATTAATCGGCTTTTACATGCTTACAATTAGTCTGTAGATTTTGTGGTGTTTCCTTAAACAAAGGTGACTGTGTCGAGCGATATCGTATGTATTCAGAATGTTCAGACGAAGCTAAGAAATAATCGAAAAGGTAACTGTTACGTTGTAACAACATTCATTTTATATTTTCAAGGGTATATTTGAAGACAGCATTATTAAGGCTAAATAATACCCTTTTTAGCAAACGTACTTATTGCCATGCCAGTTTCGGGTTTTTCCCATTTTTTCTATGTTCCTTCGATTTGGCCTGGCTTCCTTAAAAATTTCAGGTAGTTTACGCGATTAAGGTTATCCTCGATACATTTTACTTTCGACCGATGAAACAAAATATACCTGAAGTCGCTGGAAACATTTTCGACAGTCAACAATATCTCCCACTCCAAAAAGGGAATCAAACACCCCACTCCTGACACCTTTATATAAGCGCATAACATCCCTCCATCGAGAGATTTTGTAAAAATACATTAAACAGTAACGTTCAACCACGCTCGTGTAATAGAAATATATTCAGTCTTTTTTTGTCTAAAAACAATAATCATTTCTTGTACTGTACCTGCATCAACCTCAAATATTCGAGTGTATAAGTTACCACTCGAAGTGCACAACGTTTAATTTTAAAAATTATTAAACTCTTTGTGCCCCCTGTACAGTAACTCTATGCAACATTCTAAGATGAAAATCAAGAGTAACAATATTGCGTTTGACGTTTTGTTTATTAGTTATAAGCAACTAAAGAAACGGGCTATTTTACGCCTGAGAGCAGCCAGGTAGGTAAAGTCAATGTCGGTCAAATCGTGTGGATAAAGAGTGTCGGCAAAACGAATTGTCAACGATCCCAGGATAACTCATGAAGTAACGTATAAGTGCTGATGTACACTCCTGAACAAAAAAATAACACATATGGACTATTTTTAATTTCAAGATGATGCATGTAGAATTTTTCAGTTTTAATGAATGAAATGATAATATTACGATTTTATCAGGTTGGAGGGAAAGTTCTGTCGTATTTTCCGTTTCCGTTAATTCATGTGGAACTCGAACACTTTGCTTTAACGCAAACCCAAGAGATTTAATGTGATCTCCAACAGTTGTATGATGAATGCCAAGCTCTTTTGCAATTTCTCGACTTGTTAAATGTGGATTAGTTTCCAACATGGATCGCAAAACATCATTATCGATCTTGGATGGTCGTCCAGATCGATCACTTTCTTGGAGGCTCAGATCCCCGGAACGAAATTTGCTAAACCATCTTTGACAAGTACGAACATTTACAATATCTTTTCCAAATACCGCACATAAATTTTTACATGCAACCGATGCGTTGCTTCCTTTTTGGAATTCATACAAAATGCAGTGTCGTAAATGCACTTTATCTACTGACATGTTTTTCACTTTAAATATCACAAGTAAATGATGAACGGTAAAAAAGGACTCCTTTTATATTATACAGCAGGTAAAAAAGCAAAAAAAATTCCCAATGACTCACTAGCCAGATGTTTTTTTTATTTACAAGAAAGATTACTGCCTATTTAAAATACGACAGAACTTTCCCTCCAACCTAATAGAATAAAAATCTGACAAAAATTGGACTTTTCTGCATTTCTATTTTCAAATATTTATAATTACTGATATGAGAGACAATTTTTTTCTGGCAGATTCAAATCCAGTACTGAAAAGTCTATAAGAAACTACTTTTCGCTCTAAAAAATTAAAACCCCTTCAGCCTTTTTTTATACCTGTGCTATCATTTTGTCTGTGGTATTTTAATCGTTTTTTTTTGGCAAAGGTAGCATCATTTTTTTATCTTTCAAACGAGATCCTTATTCTAGAATCGCAATTTACCATTTCATTCATTAACCTATTCACTGCCAGGCAAATTTAGAGCGTCTTGTCCTAAGCTGTGAGATTTCATTTTAAGAAAAATATGTGTTATCATTTTGATGATAAAAAGTGATATTAGAAGATTTGTTGCTTTTTATAAAGAGATATTACTACATAAAGTTTTCGTTCATCCTTTCTAGTAATTCGTTACTCAAACGGCTATCAATCTAAACTTGTAGCACAAACTACGAGATATCTCGTAGTTGACAGCGAATGGGTTAAAACTGAAACATTCTACATACGTCACCTTAAAATTACAGATAGCCCATATGTACCATCTTTTTATCCGGGAGTGTATGTAGTAGCACATAACAGCGATAGTTCAGTATACTTTTATCCATTCTCCGTTCTTGTAGATGACTCGAAATGAATGCTAGTTTCCGGTTGTTTCCAAAGGGAACGGTGCAGCCATGAAATTTCTATCTCCAGCTTATCTTGTCCATAAAAAATCCTTGAAATCATGTGCTTCTTGCACATTATGTACAGGTCACACTATCATATTGCTGTTCTATAAGCACACTGTTTCCATAAGAAAGCAATAGGATGGCCCAGGAAATGCAGTACATTTTGATGTTTAGTTCACTGAGACGAAAGAAATAGTGGAAGAACGAAGAGATAAAAAGCGAATAATTTATTAATTTTCGTTGTTATAAACATTTATAAGTTTATAAGTATCTGCAATACTTTTCGAGACAGTTAAATCAATAAAGTATGAAATGTCAGTTTCTGTTTCTGATTAACTTTATTGATTAAAGAATGTACCATTTGAATTGAAACATCTTGACCAACAGATTGTAGCATTTGTGTTTCCATTCTTATAGAATGTTTAATTTTCGAATTTTTTGAAATCAAGAAATGCATTCTTTGTAGCTTCTTAACTTAAAAATATTTTATTTTTTCATATATTTATCGTCTTCGTATTGAAATAAGCTATTAAGAGACAAATTGGAAAAATATAATAAATTTGGCAATACTTTATGTTTTATCATTTTAATTTGTATTGCATTTTTAAGTAGAGGTATTAAACGCTGTACAAGGAATAATGTCGAAAAATTTTTGGCTTCAATGTAAATTATGTGATACATTCATATTTAGAAGGAAGAAGATAAATTCATATTTAGTTTTCATACAGTGTACTGAAAGATCTCAATTAGCGCGAATAATAAATTCTAGAAATTGCTGGTATTGTTGGAATATTTCCAATACAGTTTATTGGTTTCAACTTAATGGAAGCGTACGATAAGAGCTTCTAAATGCACATTTCCATATCTTTATTGTTCTTCTAAAATATTTTAGCAGTATAGACTGTACTCTCTTCTCTTTTCTCAAATTTTCATTCATGCGTATTACCTTATTCAAATCTGAATCGATTTGCATATTTCTTACTAACTGAACGCAACTAACACACTCAACGCAATTTGCTATTATTGTACAATTCGCACTAAATCCAGTATGGTACTGTTTGAATTTACATTAATCGAAATCTACCTGTATGACAGACAAACCATACATTTATAGGAAAATGCATTTAAAAAATTTGAAAGCATTCAAACAGACATTTTGTGTTTTTTACTTAAAATGTTACTTAAAATTTAATGTAGCAAAATATTAGGTTTACAAGGTGTGTGCGAGAATGTTTCGCGCATTTATGACGACGGATTGTGACGAGTAGACATACAGTAACGAACAAAAGTTTAAGACGAAAGAGTGAAAGAAAATAAACTAATTAATTAATAAGAGCTAACAGTATAAATAAAATTTATATTCTATGCTAACGAATAAGTGGTGTTCTACCATAATGACAATAAAAATAAATGTACATATAAATAATATTTGCAAACCATAATTGTTCTCTTGTCTTAAACTTTTGTTCGCTACTGTATTCTCACGTGTTCAAAAACGTAGGCTGTATGTCGCTAGTGAATGAGAAAAGAAAAACCAAAGGAACGCTACAAATTTCGTATTCAGGATTGTACTCTGGGACCATTGATGTATCATAAAGGTGTATCTCACATGAGACTTCCCATAAAAGAAAAACAATAATTTTTATGCAATCATAGATTATTCATGGTAAAATACGTAAAATCATAGATTATTTATGGTAAAATACGTATAATCATAGATTATTTATGGTAAAAAACGATCATATAATTTTACCATCAATTAAGATGACAAATTTTTGCTAGAAATTCTGTAAAGTAATGATAAATAATAATTGCATTATTTCTATTAACGTTGCTCAACCCATTATCCTCCAATGTTCCATGTGTGGGACACATCTTGGTTATTTGTTAATTGTGAAATCACGCCATAAAAGACCGGGTCCACAAAAATCAAACGTCGTTGGAGGAAGAGTAAGTTTAGAAGTACGCTATGGCCGAATAGATCATCTCATAAAACCAATAAACACACAGCAAAGATGTGCAGCTTGTGGAAAAAAAACAAGAATATGCACAAAATATAATGTTCTGTTGCACGATAAATGTTTTGAATATTTTCATGCTCCATAAATATTTTTTTTTTTTTATTATTTTTTAGAAGACTGAATAAAACAAATACATAATTTTAATTTTGTGTTTTTAGTGATGAATCTGTAGATTTCCAAAACAGGAATTTAATGTTTAACAAATTGCAGATGATCCAGAGCAACGATTTTAATTATATTTTGTTAGCATCAATAATTGCTACAATGAGATATTATAGATAATTCTGTTTGGAACCTGTTTAAAATTCCTCTGTGACATTGTAATGATCAGTAAATTATTAATTTTTATATAAATTTATATTTTTCTAAATATAGTTTAAAAAGATGAAGCTTGAACTAAAATTGTCTCGTTCTCTAAATATTAATGAACATTTCGTGAATATTTCATAGATGTTTGCATATTTCATGCATGTATTTTTCAGTAAATTTAAATTTCCTACAAATTCTTTACATTTATGCGGCCAATTTTTTTTATCAGGAAATAAAATGTGGCATCCAAGGGGTTTAATTCATTATCCGCCAATGTCCCATTTTTGAATCAAGCTGTAAAAGACCTTGTCCACAAAAATCAAACGTCATTGGAGGAAGAGTAAGTTTAGAAGTACGCTATGGCCGAATAGATCATCTCATAAAACCAATAGACACACAGTGAAGATGTGCAGCTTGTGGAAAAAAAAACAATAAGAATATGCACGATAAATTTTTTAAATATTTACATGATCCAGAAATATTTTTTTTGGTATTGTTTCCTAGAAAACTAAATAAAAAGAATATATAATTTTAATTTTGTGTTTTTAATGTACTACAGTACATACCGCCAATGTCCCAAAAATGAAACAGGCTTTAATTTTTATATTTAAATAAAAACAATAACAATTATGGCAAAAATAGTTCTGGTTAGTTAGTATGAATATCATTATACAGTTAATTTAATTTTTTTTTTTTGTATTTTTGAATTGTCACAGGTAATGGGTTAAAATGTTTGTATCGTGCTTTATAATAGTATTGTTTATTAATGAACGAGACATTTTATAAAAGTATAGTATATATTCCGTTTCAATTAGTGGATAAACTGTTTACAAGATTGTGCGTAATATGTTTTATTCAAAATTATTTACTAAAATTCGTTTTACAAAGAAACGTGTAATATGAAAAAACTTGTACACAGTGTTATTAATGGTTGGATATAGGTAAGTACATAAGTAAACTGTCTGGTACAAATGAGCCGGATTAGCTTCGAAATGATTGAAGATAAGAAAAAGATAAAAAGGTTTCATAAGATAAAATTAAACGGTTTCAATGAAATCGAATGATGTATCATATGATGTATTGGATTCTATTTTAAATCTAACGAATTCTCTGTTTCGTCATTTTTTGAATAAAAATATCTAGAAAATTACCTACAGTCATATAATTTCATAGTTGTATATTTCCAATATATTTACAAATATTTGTTATCAAAATATATCACAAAGTAATTTATTTTACTCATTGTAAATTTTATAACACTACTACATAAATTCATAATAGTTAACTAGTCATCAACTGATTCAAAAAGTTGACAAAATATTAATTACAATATTTTATTTTATATAGGTTTAGCTAAAAATCTAATACTAATATCAGATAAACTTTAAAGCGCTAATTTTATTATAGATACATATTTAAAAATAAAAATTAGTGTTATGTGATAGAAAGATCTTAATGTACAATAGAAAGATAATTATCGTTGTCATAGATTTAAATTGATCATAGAGAGCAATAAAGTCGTAATATAAATTTTTGAAACGTTAATTTGACTCTAGATAACTAAACATTAGTATAACAGACTACTAACCCCGGCCAGTTTTACGAATTCAAGATCTGCCAAGATCGTTTAACATCTGTCAAGATTGCAAACGCTAAATTTTTACCACTTTTCTATCTTGTAATTCAAATATTATAATACTTCTCTTAAATTACGCTAATTTGTTTGAGATAAAAAATAAGGGAAATATAAAAATATATGTATATGTTTGTAATTCGTAGTATATGAGTTGAATTGATTATATCGATTATAATGATTATGAGTTATAAAGTAACACTAACTTAAGTTTACTTATCTAGGGTTAAATAGCAAAGCTGAGATTAATAAAAGTCAACAGAAATCATTAGGAATAATAGAAATTGTTTTTGTAAACTTTATTCATGAAGTCCGGAACCTAATAATATGAAATCCCATAAACCTAGTGTTAACGCGCTAGAATTGAACACCGAACAACCAGCCAGCTTGCAACTAAATTGCTATGTTGCCAAATGATCCCTTTTAGGAACAGTGTAAAAATAACGATTTCTTGTAAGCAAATGCGCGAAACTCCTTCCTCTGACAGCTAACAGCGACTTCTCAACGACATTCTTCTCACTTTACAGAGTAACACTAATTTAACCGGCCGAATTTTTGTTTTAAATATAAAATCAATTGATGGAACGGAAAATCAACAATTATAATCCTATATATGCAGATGAAAAAAAATTGTCCAGTTTAAACAATTTTACATTATAGAACATTGTATAATTAATATGTATACGCCATCTCATGAAAAAAACTAAAATTATTTTTTAAAAATGTCAATAAATTAGCATGTGACCTGAAAGTTACACGGACCCATGGAGGATTAAGTTTAGTTATCTAGGGTTAATTAACCCTTTCGCTACGAGTGGATTCTCCGCCGCGGTACTCCTACTGAACGGGCCGTTGCAGCATGCTGCGACAAAATTGCACGGTTCATGACAACCTGAGCTTGCTTTGACAGTGTTTTCGAAAAAACAAACTTTTCTCAAAACAGGGTATTGATAACTGTTAAAAAAAGAAGAAGAAGACGGAGAGGGATTCAAGAGTATCTTATTTATTAGTTATTATTATACAGAATAACGTGCGTGGACTACATCATGTCGAGAACTCCTGCCAATTCTATAACGATTAACCCTTTGACTGCGGAAGACTCTGAGCCGAAACGCTTCGCGTCGACGGCGTGCAGCCGGCACTAACTATCGCTGGGGACTGAATACTTTTTCACGCAATCTGAATCTGTTCGGCGGTGTATTCAATTGTAATATTGTACAGAATCAAATTACTGTTACTTTATCCACTCCAAAATTAATATTTTTCAATTTTTTAAATATTTTTTATCTTCAATATATATTATTTATTCATCAAGGGTAAAGTTTTAAAACGCCATAATTATAATGTATTATAAAATATATAAAATGAAATGTACAAAACGAATTCCAAACCATACATAACTTTTGTCAAATGGCAGATGAACAGATGAAACGAATTTAAGATATAGCGAAAACTGACGAAATAAACGAGATTTTTCTTGTTGATAAGCAACCAGGTATGTTGTTTCTGAGTGTTACACGGATATGATAAAATAATTTCTTGAGAAATTCAGTAAGACAGCAGTAAATGATCAAAGCCGTCGCCGAGCGCACATGTGCGCCCATAGTCTATATCGACGGCTTGTGCTGGGCGCATATATGCGCCCGTAGCAGTCAAAGGGTTAAAAATAAAAGAATACGATCCGGCGCGATCCCACCGCTGCGAGTCCTGGTGGGGTTACGTGCGCATTCAAACATAAATCGATCACAGCAATATACAATGTATCTTTCTAACAATAACGTCTTAACATGCACACTTTTAATTACAATTCGAGAACCGCATAACTGCATACGCTCGTCGTATGTACAATACGCGGCATTTTATAGAGAGCGACTATAGTCGCCTGTAGTAGCGAAAGGGTTAACCCTTTGCGGACGGAGCAGTAAAGAAAATAGTTATGTCGCGCATTTGTGTTATAAAAACTAAAGCTGTATTTAAATAAGTCTTTCATAAAAATCTAACAAAAATCATAAACAAACAAATTTAGGCCAACTTGACTTCTTAGGCTAGTATACCCATGCTAGTATCTTATGCGTGTTGTTTACGACAGACAAACGCTAGCCGCAGCGCGAGAGTTGGGCGGATATATCCGACACTCGTCCGCAAAGGGTTAAATTCTGAATTGCAAGCAATTCTTTGAATTAGCACTTAACCTACCACTACTGTTGATGCGAAGATATTCATTTGTTGATTGTGTAACATGATGTTTTGTAGATCGATTTCCTCCCTCCACACTGACAATCAAAAGACTGCGCTGTTCTGAAACCAGAAAAAGGAAAATACTGTACAAAAATATTTACACTCATGCTAACATAGAAAGCACATAAAAGACAAAGAAATTGCGTGCGAAGCTTTTAAACTAAATAAAATAGGTTATAAACTTAATAATTTCAATTAATAATTTCATCCCTTCAAAATGAAAATAAATTCAACAATTCTATAAGCCACAACCGTTTTCAGTGTTAACATATTAACATAATGTATTAAATAAAATAATAATTAAGTCCAGATTGATATTCATACACAATAAAATATTATATCGAATAGAATACACAATAATCTCTTTTGAAGTTAAATTATTATTACTTCTAAATTAACGAACAATGTTTTCTTATTATAAGTTTTAGAGTTGCATCAACTTCGAGGTCTTTAGCTACTTACTGGGCTTTCCTCTTTATATTTTATCAAATAGTTGAGTTTCTGTTAGGTAGCTATTTACGTGTTCCTAGGGCAATTTAATTTGCATAAGATGGCATTAGATCTTTTATTTTTCAATTCGTCCCTTTTTTGTTTTTTTTTTTTTACTATTCATATTCAGTAATATGTCTTTTTTGTGTCTCCATTGTATTAATTAAATTTTCTTATTACTTCATAATAGCTGTTCAAATGATTTTGTGCCAAATTACCAATCCGAACTCGTGTTCTGAATCCAACAGTATAGATTGTACAGAAAAATTTCATAATACTCGTGCGCTATTCCGTAGCATAAATAGAGATCTACGCAAACTTGTCACCATCAGATACGAACTGACGTATCACGTGGAGTATAATGAAACTCAGCGTTGAAAAAGATGAAGCTTGTCATTGCCATAAAGCTCGTTCCGTTGAAATATTATACTTTTCATAAATTATTCAATAACTACAGCTGGCCATGACTGATACGCTACGCGGAGTGTGTATTAACATAAAAAGATCTATACATGGTCATTCGTATTATAACTGAAAAGGGAATTTTTTACGTACGAGAAAAACCCTTTAGAGTACATAGAAACAAAATACAGTTGAAATGTAAAAGTTTAAACAACACAAATATCGAGATTTAAATTTAGCATGAGTAGAAAAGAAATCAATGAATTTGCAATAAATGTTTACATTCTTTAAAATATTGTTAAGACAATTATTAACATCATATAGCGTGGGTATTCCTTTACCATAAGAGTACGATGACAAATAACTGTAAGAAACGTAGTAAACTTAACTAAATTGCCGGATATTGGGTATATACCTATTTTGTCTGAAACGAGTCAGTTTGACTCAAACATGAAAATTGAAGTTTTTAAAAAAAATAAAACTTTATTTAAAAAAAAGTTTATTCAAAACAATATTTATATATGTAGTATCGTAGTTACTTTTATAGTTTAATAGAAAGTGAGGGGTGGACAGCGAGAGTTCAGGCCTGCTTGGGAAAAACCTTT